>CBVK0100228358.1:0-25199 GCA_900067695.1 Picea abies
CTTGGTCATCACAAACTAGTGCAACCCCTTCAGGTATATGATCGACACTGACATGTAATCATTCCCTCTAAATATCAATTTCATTTCCCAGTCACACCCTTCGACATTCACCTTTAGAGTCCCTAAATCCGGCTCTGCAATGCTGTCACCTCCGCTGCAATTTGGTACTGTCACCCGGTAACACTCTCCCCCACATGATTTGTCCCATTCATAGTTCCCCTTGGTACTTTGACACTCATGCTGCTTTCACCCCCTAGGGATGGGAGTCCTGATAGTCTTACACATTTTCGAGAATAAGCCACATAATACTTCTCATCATTTTTCTAGCTTTCCCAATGGACTCCCCAGTTATCTCATCTTGGTTCTATTTGACTACACCTCCTCAATCTCATTAACCGTCCATTTCACCCACAATCAGTTTTCTCATCTTCAGATTTCCCTCCATTTATTTACCTCATACAGAAACCCACCCATGGCCCCCCCGCCCTCCACCAGTTCTTCCCACAACTTGCGCCCTCATAGGCCAAGCCATCTCGCACTGAGGAACCCGTTTCTATATCTATACACTCATCCCAAATTATTTTTTATTTCTTTGGTAATTGTAAAAATCCTTTGTTTCCAACATTTAATTGGCTTTTTGTCGTCAACTTTGACGAACTTATTTTTTTGGCAATGCAACCCATGTCTCCCTTGGTTGGGGCATCCACTATCCTTTACTCATTCCAACATCGTTCATAAAACTTGAGTATCCCATAGTCCATGTACCCCTGATCTTTGAGTTTTTTCACTTTGTCATGCCTCTGACACAATTTAACCCCATGTCTAGTCATCCCCCTAACACTATATATAGTTTCACGGTTGCCTCCAATCATCCTTCAAACATACCCCCAACCAAGGGCAGTCTTGAGTCTCACCACATCTTGACTTTGTTCATGTTCCCTATCAATTCCTGATCTTATCTCCATGGATTTCATGAAGCCCTTTTCTTCTTGATGTCACGTCTCCCTTTTTGTCGACATCAACACAGTTTCCATAAGGGAGACAATATATTGACTCTCATTACCTTTACAATGACGAGACTCAGATGGTACAGAGAGAACCATCATTTCTCTCTGATGTCTTTGACCCCCATAATGTTCAAATTTAGAAAAATATCATGTTACAGTGGGTCTTACTATGAGACTATTGCAGTTGTTTTATACCAGCCAAAGACCTCTGAATTTCTTAAGCTATCAATTCCTACAAGTCATTAACCCTTCTTATAAGCGTCCTTGCCTCGTTTTTAGAGTATGTTCACCATTAGAATTGTCATCTACCTTTATCAAACCACCCCCTGAGGGAACTGTAGTTATCTACATTAGCATACAACTTTAGTTATTGTATTGCATTTTGAGTTACATGACACGAGCATGGGGCATGCCCACCTCGTTTGTACACAAATTTTCTTTTTTTTCTCCATAGAGAAAGGTTTGGGTCCCATAGTTTCCTCTCTCCCTCCGACAGGATCACTCTTGCAGTTCTTATCAACACTCTTCATTACAATGGAACTCTCCATAGAAGAAACATTGATGTATTTCAGTTATACGTATGCTCCTAACCTCACACATCAGGGGGCATCTGTTATCATTGAAATTTCGTCCACAACATTGGACACAAATGGTTACAGAAATACAATAGTGCCAAACAACCATTAGTTCACCTACAGTACCAAAATGCTTTTCCAAGAGGCAAAAACTATAAAACTGGGCAAAAATTGACATGTGCTAACTCAATAAAGGAAGTGTGCACATAGTGCGCGGGCCAAAGAAGACCGTAAAGTGCACAATGCGCCATATGTGCAACTGTGTACGAGAAAAGTCACACACTCTTGGGAACGATGCATTTATGGTTCTTGTTGGCCCCTCAACCACTTCTGGACCAACTCCCAACTTGATTTGACCCTCATATCTTAGATGAATCCAAATGGGGGGTTGGTCAAGGACCAAAGGGTTCCCTAAAGGGCCCCTTGTTCACACCAAGAACCAGTTGAATATTTCCTTAAAGACATACTATAAATGGAGGCCATGGGTGCACTAATAATTTAAGATTTTCATAGTATTGTTATGCTACCTCAATCCTCTCTTGAGAATCCTCTTTTCTCCTTGGAGGATTCTAGCAACATTCCAATAGGCCATTCCACTCACCTCTTGAGGGAATAGGCATTGATTTGTTTTCTACCATTGTAAGAAGAGCTCTCCATTAGGGAACTCAAGAGCCCTCCCAAGGAGGAAGAGGGGACTCATAAATCCTCCTTTCTCTACGGTGTTTCTCCAACTAATATAGTTATCCATTGGTGGCATAATCTTGGTCATTGGTTGATTGTTTTTGGTTCAAAGTTTCTTATGCATTCTAGTTTTATTTCCTTAGTTGTTTTTAGTTGGTTTACTTGTTTATTTCATGTGCTTGGATTATCTAATTCATGCGCTAACCTCTATCTTGCCTAGCAGGCCCAACTAGACACGCAAGTGCCCTTGTTTTTATCACCCAAGTGATGAAACTAACACAACAATAGGGGAGACTCTCATCCCATGTACATGGATGCTTAGAGTTGTACATGCATAGGATGTGAAAAATAATTCGATTAGTGAACTCTGTTTGGATGCCTATTTGGGGTGGAAAGAAGTGGATTTAGTGAGCTTGGTGTCCAACAGTAACCTGAGACTCTACCAAAATGTGTTGAGGAACCTATTTTCCTGGTCAGAGATGATGGTCTATGGGACCCAAAAATGGACCCACACTCGTTCGAAGGAGAGCTTGGCAGTATATGCTACTGTGATATTCTTCTTGCAGGCTGTGAGGATGGCCATGTTTGAAAATCGATCAACAACAAAAAATACACAGTCATTTCCTTGCTTGGTGGACGGAAGGCCAAACATGTAATACATTGAGATGGATTCCCAAGGCTTCTCAGGAGTAGGAAGAGGGGCGTATAATCCTTTCTTCTTGATGGCTGGCTTGGAAATGGCACAAACAATGCAAGATATGATATACTCGCTAACGTCCTGTCTAAGTTTTGACCAATAATTTTTTTTCTGAAGAATGGCCACAATTTTCTCCATGCCAAAATGTCATGTCGTCTGACTGTAGTGGTCTTCCCAAATCAAATTTGCATGCTCGCTTTTAGGAACACATAGATGGCCTAGATGGCATAATAGTTTGTCCTAAATGTGAAAATTGGTGATAGTCACACCTGTACCCGAGAGATGATAGGTGGTGGCGAAGTCCAGATCTTGATGATAAAGTTGGGGCCACTTAGATGCCTCATGTCCACAAGAATGGAGCACAGTGGTGAGTGTAGCCACATGAGTTCGACTGAGGAAGTCAACGACACAATTTGAGATCCCCATCTTATAATTGATGTTGAGATGGAACTGTTGTAGGTAGGTGGGCCACTTCTAATGGAGTTTGTTCAACAATTTCCCCTGTGTCTATATGAAATGAAAAGGCTTGTGATCAGTGTGGATGATCGTCTCCTTTTCCAGAATATAATGTTTCCATTGATGATAGGATTATACGATGGAATACATTTCCTTGTCATAGGTAGGGTATTTCTGGACAACATCTGAAATACCAGAGGTCATCTCTGGGGGGTCATCTCTACAGAAAACCAGAGGTAGTTCCAACTACTATTCCACCTAAACAGTGTCGCAAGGTAGTATCTCATACTACAAAATTCAGCTTCTTCAAAATATGTTCAAAATGTGAATAGAAGGATACTCTAACCACTACATCCTTGGCCCAAGCACCTTCTATCCAACAGAAGCAGGTCAAAAAGATTGCAACAAAGTGTAAAGATTCCTTCTGCACACAAGCATCTCATACAGCCAGACTGGTTAAAAATTTCCAACCCTTCCAGCCATAGGTTCGTGAAATTCTTCAACAAGCTAAGAAATAAAAATTATCCAACAAGGAAAGCAACTCATCAAGATGCAGATTCAACAAGCGCTTTTCCCTCTCCCCCGGGAACTCAACAAAATGGATACCATTTCTTCCAAAAGAGGGAGGATTGATCTAGGTGTATATCAATGGCCACCCACCTTTTCCAACTGGCTCAAAACAGTTTTCTGGCAATTTTGGTAATTTACTATTTTTAGCAGTTTTTAACTTCTAGGGCTATTTGAGGGCCTAAATGAAGTTTTTTTGGGATACATATTCTCAATGATAGCCAAAGTCTCTGATTCATCCCCTTAAATGAATCTCCTCGACGATACCTTTCCAACAATCTATCGTGCACCCCAAATGAAGATCGTATGCCAAAGTTACGCCCCTGAGAAGTTGATACACCAAACTACCCAAAATGAGGTCCACAAAACTGTTGGCTTTTCATCTTCTGGGGTTAGGGTTTTGGATTTGCTTCATGATAAAAAGGCCTTTGGAGCCTCATTGTAAAATCACCTTCTTGTGAATGCGAGTAGTGGACACATCTCTTCTCAGAGATAAGCTACCACCATTCTAGTGAGTCTTTCACTCTGTATTTTTACACTCTTTGTACATTTTTGCTCATTAATAGAAAATTGTGTATTACTATATCTCTATTTTTATGGGTGCATCTATGATACATTTCTGTTATATTATTGGATATATGATATATCTCTATACATTTCTTTATTATATTTCCGCTCTCATTTCGTGCCGAAAATAATCTGGATCAGTGGTATCAGAGCAGGATGCTCTTGATCCTTTTTCAGTGCATGTCCCCGACGAGGTCTGAGTATAGTAAGTTGGGTCTTGATATTGTCTCTCTTGAAGAAAATCACTCTCGTACGCCCAATAAACCCTCCACGGTGGACGAAAATAAAAATGACAGAGCGAACGATTCTATCAATCTGTTGCTTGAGCAAGTTCTCACATGACAGAGGGACGAAATGATGGAGAGTTTTACCCACATCCTTCAACGCCTGCTGATAACAACAAACACATCTTCATAAAGTGGCCACTTATGAAGTACCTCTCCTTTCAAGGTACAAGTTAATTTTGATATTCCCATATTTGAAGGACAGATAGATGTGGATGCCTTAGAAAAATGGTTAAATCTTCTAGAAGGTTATTTCTCTGTTCATAATTTCTCCAACAGGGAAAAGATCACCTTCACACTCCTTAAGTTTCTCCCCCATGTCAAACATTGGTGGGAAACTTACTGGGAGCAAATTTCCACAGTGAAGTCTGGAATATATGGGGTTGAGCCCAGTTGGGATTTTTTTGTGGATGCGGTCAAGGAACAATATTACCATGTCAGAAACTATGAAGACCAGTACATGAGATGGACCACACTGCGGAAAGAGAGGGGACAAGAAGTGTCGGAGTTCAAAAATACCTTCCATACCTTGTGCACCAAGCTGGGTATCTATTGGCACCAAGCCGAAGGCGAAAGAAGAACGACCATGGGAAAGAAAGTGTGCAGAAAACTGAAGTAACAACTGGAAAAAGAACAAACATTGGTGGGAAACTTATTGGGAGAAAAGTTCCACATAGGAGTCTGGAATATATGGGGTCGAGCCCACTTGGGATTTTTTTGTGGATGTGGTAAAGGAACAATATTACCCTATTAGAAACTATGAGGACCAATACATGAGATGGAATACACTGCGACAAGAGAGGGGCCAAGTAGTTCCGAATTTCACCAATACCTTCCATATCTTGCGCATCGATATGGGTATCAAAGACTCTGAATGGCATTTTCTTTTGAAATACCATGGGGCTCTACAAAGATACATCCAAACTAAAATCGATTTTCTAGACATCTCATCACTCGGTGTTTCTTATTGATATGTCGTTAAACTCGAGAAGAAATTTAAGCACCAGAAAAAATGGGAGTTTGGGTCTGCAAGTAAGCAACAACAAGAGTATGATAAAGACGACCCTAACAAACAGTCTCCTAAAAACCATTCCAAGCCACAAGAAAAGAAGGGTCACAGGAAGACAAAGAAGGACACTGAAAAATGGTGCGATTTCAACAAAAGCCCCTGGTAGAACACCGATGAATGTCCCTCAAAATAGTCATTGGTGGCTAAGATCAAAGACAAGGAGCCAAAGCATGATTCATAATCTGATTCTAAAAATACTAGTAAAAGACAAATCACCGACACAGACCCCACTACTATTGTTGCGACCACAACAATTCAACCAAAAGAACCAACAGATCCTGAAGAGGGGGAGCCCCTTTTTCATTCACATATGTGGGTGAAGGGGACCCCACTGCATTTTATTTTTGATAGCGGAATCCAAAGTAACCTCATCTCAGTAGAGGTCGTCAAATAGTTGGGATTGTCGATAATACCACATCCGCAGCCATACAACATCGAGTGGCTTCGCCAAAGATGATATATTTGTGTAGCTAGAAGTGTCGATTGTCATATGACATCCAACCCTTCAAGGATGAGGAATTATGTGATGTTTCCCCACTGGATGTATGTGATGTTATCTTAGGCCAACGATACATCTGGAAGTGCCATGTTGTTTATAAGTCTCAAACCCACAATGTCATTATTTCTCTGGGGGGTCATGTCTACAGAATACTAGAGGTAGTTCCGACTACTGTTCCACCTAAACAGTGCTGCATGGTAGTATCTCATACTAACAAATTTAGCTTCTTCACAATCTGTTCAAAAGGTGAATAGAAGGATACTCCAACCACTACAATGTCAACCCAAGCACCTTCTATCCAACAGAAGATGGTCGACAAGAATGTAACAAAGTGTACAGATTCCTTCTACACATAGGCATCTCATGTAGCCAAACTAGTTAAAAAGGTTGAACCCTTCTATCCACAGGTTCGTGACAATCTTCAACAAGCTAAGTAGCGCAACTTCTCCAACAGGGCAAGCAACTCATCAAGATGCAGATTCAACAAAGGATTTTACCTCTCCCCCAGGAACTCAATGAAATGGATTCTTCCTAAGGAGGGAAGATTGATCTAGGTGGATATCAGTGGCCACCCACCTTTTCCAACTGGCTCAAAACAGTTTTCTGGCAATTTTGGTAATTTACTATTTTTAGCAGTTGTTAACTTTTGGGGCCATTTTGAGGGCCTAAATGAAAGTTTTTTGGGATAGATCTTCTCAATGATAGACAAAGGCTCTGATTGAGCCCCCTAAATGAACAGAGAAATAACCTTCTAGTAGATTTAACCACATATGAAGATAGTATGCCAAATTAAGGCTCTCACCCATGCAAAAAAATTGGTGAAAGATTCTGGAATATATGGTGTCGAGCCCACTTGGGATTTTTGTGTGGATGCTATAAAGGAACAATATTACCCTGGTGGCAACTATGAGTACCAGTACATGAGATGGACCACACTGCAGGAAGAGAGTGGCCAAGCAGTTCTGGAGATCATGAATACCTTCCATACCTTGATGTTGGCACCAGGCCAAAGTGGAAAGAAGGATGATCGTGGGAAAGAAAGCGTGAAGAAACGTAAGTAACAACTGGAAGGTAACACAACACGAGCGCATGCAAGAAAGTGTGCACAAGGAAAACGCTAGCTAAAGGAAGAACATCATGTGTGCATGGGAGGCAGACCCAACATCAATAGGGTTAGGGTTTTGGTAATACATTGTAAATGGTTGAAGAGCCCGATATATATAAATAGAGATACAAAAGTATCATATAGAGGTTGATTCTCTTTTGTATTAGTTCATCTTTTGTAATGTTCTATCGTAGCTATGTACGAGTTGATGCGTTATGTAATGCTACTAGGAACAAATTTTGTAAGTTGTTGAGATAAGAACAATGGAGAGGAGGAATATCCGAGATTAGATCGCAGGTTGTGGAGCTTGGTGCAATCTAGTTTTCCTCATACAGATCTTACCCATCAGATGGAATTGTAACCGCGCGACGCTGGAGATGCAGAACTACCATAATAAAAGAGACAACACATAAATCTTCGTGGACGTAGCTCAGGAGGGGGTGAACCACGGTAATATCTTTGTAATGTGATAAATGCATGTATATCTTTATTTTCTTTCAGCAGTTAATTGTTATTCTTAATGAATGAGTTAATGCATTGTTATGGAATATGATTGTGCTATTCGGGAAATAAACTGTGAAGGATAGATGCACACCCGTGAGTAATAGTAGATTGCAACCACGATTTGTAGTATATGGATTGTATTAATAACCCCCTATCTCATACTCAATCCTAGGCTGTAAACACCTAAGTCTTATAACCACCCATTTAAATCTATCTCGGGTGAGACTGCACAATGCACTCTGTGTACTATGTTGCCTTCTAGTTTACCAGGAGGGATGATAGTTTTAGAGGCTTTGTTGGAAACCTGAAAGACATGAACCCTGGGTTAATAACTCAAAAAATAAAAGAAAGTAGTTAAACCAACAAATGGTTATGTTTCCGTGTTAGAAGGAACAAGAGAGGACTGAGTAGATGAGATGGATTGAACAAGAAAAGAACGAGCGAAACAAGAAGACCAATGGGCCATTAGAAGGGAATGTTGAGACCTTGGAACCCCACGAAAGCATAAATTGAAGGTTGGTTGAGAAACAAAGAGCTAGAGTTTTCCCAGAAAGATAATAGAAACCATAGAATCACACCTCACAAATATTTGGATAAATACGTGTTTATTGATTTACATGAAGTCTTTTTCTATGATTTTCCGCATCTACTACAGGAGTGGATACTAAGGTTGAAGGATAACCACACGACGAACCGGATCTGACAACTAGATTGGAATCAAGTACAGATTGAGCAGTTACAACAAGTGAACAACAAATTCACCCGCACAATAGACTTTTGGCTTGATAGTATTGTGGTAGGTTTCATCACTGAATTTGTAGTTGACATAGCGAAGTCATATAGTGTAGCAGAGAAAGAATTTTTACGTGGACCTCGAGGAAGGTACATTCAATCCTTGTATACTTCTATTAAGATATTGCTGTATAAAAAAGGTGTAATGACAATGGAATCAGACAACTAAACTTCCCTGTGTGCATGGGGGAAGGGGGGAAACACTAACAGAGAGAGGATAAATGGAAGGAGGTGAGGATAAAGGAAAGAAGTAGGAGGAACCCTTGGACCCGTTCATGATGGATGACGACCAACTCAAGTGGATCTTGGCGTCATCAGGAACAATGCGTAGAGGAGTACCCTACCAATATAAGGTGAATACCAAGAAGAGAGTCGTAGCCATGAGGGAACACTTGGCGAGCAATGAGGAAGAGGTAGAGGATCTCTAGGCTATGGAGAAGATTGAGGAAATCCTTTGCACAATGTATGAGAAGAAAACAAGAGGTCCAAGAATGGGAAGATAAGGCAACCATCCTATCCATATTAATGTCAGTGTGGAACCCATAAACCCATGTGCGACTAATACACCAAAGAGAACACCACCATTTAGACAACTGAAGTTCAAAGGAAGTGCGACAACAAGAAGTACATCTACCCTAGGAGAAACAACTGGAGGATCCAGTTCAGGCAGTACTAGTCAAGTATCTACACCGCGTGGAGGAGGAAGTAGTTCAGTATTCAGAATGGCAGGACATGATCCCACTATCAGATTACCAGAATTTCGAGGAGAAGTAGCAAAAGATCCTGAGAATAATTTGTTCATTTGTGAAAATATCTGGGAGGAAAAATAGATCACTGATGAATATACCGAACTCATGTAGCTAGCGATTACGCTAAGAGACCACGCACTAGACTAGTACATGAGTCTAGACACAAACAATTCCCCTGGGATGATGAGGACATTGGCAGACATTAAGAAGCTACTGATTAATGAGTTCCAGAAGTTGATCTCAGAGGATCAGTACATGAATGAGATGATCGAGATAAGACAAAAACTAGGAGAATCTGTATGGGAGATTGACCAAAGATTCAAGTGACTAAAGGGAAAAATAACATACCTTATGACCGAGATGCAACATCGACACCTGTTTGTCAAATCACTACTCCCACACTTAAAATATCCCTTACGACAACACAAATTTCAGACACAGGCAAAGTTTCTGCAGGTAGCCTTGCAACAGGAAGAGAACCAGTACCAACAGACATACCCATCTATTGAGGAATTGAAGGAGGATTTGAAGAATCTAACATTTCAACTGAACCAGAATAAGAACAAGGATAAACAAGAAGTCGTTTGGTGCACTGCATGTAGGACAGAAGGACACCACAAGAACAAATGCCCAACATTCACGTAGTATATGGCCATAGGTATGCCAAATCTTTTACGACCCTTATCACTGCACGATGATGTAGAAATACCAAATAGTTCCAAAGAATTCATATTGAACCTTTTGTAAGCCAGTAGGCCACGATGACAAATATTGCAGAACTATGGAGCTGATGCAGGAACAAACATTAGATCCATACAGGGTACAGGCTGAAATGATGACTGGGCAAGAAATGCCATAGTTTAATCAAGCCCCAGTTCCATACAATACTACACAACAACAGTACAATACTACACAAAAACAATACAATACTACACAACAACCATACAATAACGTGAATCTGTAGTACAACCCAGCACAACCCCAGTACAATACCTTGCAGTACAATTAGGCACCAAAGTTTAACATGCTGAGAGGGGACCGAGAAGTCTACCGAGGAGGAGGACGAGCTAGAGTACGTTTTAGATGTGGTAGAGGACTAGTCACATGTCACAATTGTTAGAAATAGGAACATTATGAATGGAAATGTCCACTTTCACCAACAACTTGTATGCATTTCCGTGCATTGGACCACGAGACAGAGGAATGTACAACACTACTAGTAAAGATTCAGGAAAAGAGGAACCAGAACAATCAAAATGTATAGTGTATTTCAACCAAAGCTAGGGATGACAACCAAAACATCAATATAGTCACTCATGGAGGAACGAAAATAGGAAGTGATGCAGTTCGACAAGAACCAACACATAACCAATGGATAAAGAAGAACACTGAACAACGAAAGTAGTTCAATGCACCAAAAGAAAAGGAGACTTTTAAGGAATCTAGACAAGAATTTTAGAAGGAGGACACAACGTTGAATTCAACTGGGCAGCCATTCAAGGAAGCCCCAGAATATGAGATGCCACCATCATTGGATCATACTAACAGAATGCATCCCAAGGGACAAGTAAGTAAAATCAAAGGATTTTTGCAATCATGCGTGAAAGTATTAAGTGATTCCTCATCTGTGAAAATATTGCAAAACATACTAGAGAAATGTAGCAGCAAGATGGAAGAAAACATAGAACCAAAAACCGTCAATCACCTACACACCTGAAGAAGAACAAGTAGATAATTTAGACTAAATGCTAACATTGGGGATTTCAATATGGGAGACGTTATACTAGACCTAGGATCCTAAGTGAATGTGCTACCCAAGAAGACCTGGTAATGTATGGGAGAGACAACACTGGGATACTCAAATGGCCAATTAAAACTAGGAAACTAGCATAGAGTCCTACCAATAGGTAGACTAAAAGGAGTGACAGTAGATCTTGATGGAGTGTGCACTAAAGCAGACTTTGAAGTCATTGAAATAGTGGATGACACAAAACCTTATGCGACACTTCTTGGTCTGGATTGGGCATTTGACAACCATACCATAATCAATATGAAAACTAGGAAAATGACATTTGAATCTAGAGAATACAGGGTCATAGCATCACTAGATCCATCGGAAGAATAGAGGTTCGTAGAACCCACTTTCCTGGACTTAGAGGAGATCGACTAGTTGTATAGAACAACTGCGTGCGATGAGGATTACATAAACCCAAATGTAGACAGAGTACTCAGTTGGCAGAGCATTACTTCATGCACAACAGACTCAGACACCGGGTTAGAAAACTGGCAGTAGAGACTACATGAAGTATCCATGCGAAGATGTGCAAGAATAGACCGCGTAGTAAGATGGGTAGGCACATAAATTAGAGAACCACCCAATTTCCACGGACTAAATGATTTGGAAACATTCTTGAAACAATACGAAGATGAAGTATTAGAAAACCAATGACTGTTAGCACTTGACTTAGCACTTAAGGCCACACCTGCAAGATGGTGGGGTGCACATAAAGAGACCATTACATATTGGTATCAATGTAAGTGACTACTACGCATAAGGTTCGACGCAGAACAGGAATACAAAAAAAAATAGAAATACCAAGGACAAGAGGCACCAACGTAACACTTGGCGAAGTGAAAAATATTGTGGAAAATGACACCACCAAAGGAATGGCCTCATCACTTCATACATACTTTAGAGGGCATACTACCGAACTGGTATACAGACTAGGAATTGCGCAAAGGAACTACAACATGGAGGACATTGCAACATAACTTCATAATCACTTTCTCATTTGAGCATGAGAACCCCAATATAGACGCATATCTCAAACAAATAAAAGGAGTAATATTCACCAAAGAACTGAAAATAGAATATATCATAGAAGAGTAACAATAGAATAAACAGACAATCAAGGAACTACTTTCATGTTATCATGTATAGAAGGAAGCACCATCTGAAGATGACTCATGTGACATTCATATCGAAGAAGTAGAAGGCGAAAGAGATGTGAAAGGACCACCCATAGAATCAGAAATCATTGCCATGCCAATCAAGGTAAAGAAAGTTAACATCGAGATAGCTGAGCAACCCAAAATTGCTAGCATTGGAGACTACTGGGATGAGAAAATAGTAGAAAACATCATATAATTGTTGCGCGAATATAGCGACCTTTTTCCCAAAACATTTAAAAAGATGAAGGGTATAGCCGAAGAATTGGGATAGATGAAGATACCACTCAGACCTGAAGCAAGACCTATTAGACATCGACCCTATAGACTGAACCCCATATATAAACATAAAGTTAAAGATGAGATCTACAGGATGCTCGAAGCCAACATCATTGAACCAGTTGAGGAATCAGAATGGATAAGCTCGAGGGTAGTATAGGACAAGAAACAAAGAAGAGGGATCAATACATGCATCAACTTGAGGAAGTTGAACGATGCATGTCTACATGACCCATTCCCTACACCATTCACGGATAAAGTGTTAGAGAATTTGGAGGGACACAAAGCACAAGAGGATTCACTGATGGATTCTCAAGCTACCATCAAATTAAGATAGCACAAGAGGACAGACACAAGACCACGTTTGTGACAAAATGGGGATTTTATCAGTACACAGTCATGCCGTTTGGACTGAAGAATGCACCCACAATATTCTCTAGAGTGGTCATCACAACATTTAAGGAATTCATCCATCAGTTTCTCGAAGTATACCTGGATGACTGGACAATTTACAGTCTATTGAAAAACCATGTGGAAGTGCTACGATTGATGTTAGAGAGATGTAGACAATGCCATATATCACTGAACATTAAGAAATGCGTATTTGGAACACTGTTTGGGATACTATTGGTCCATATAGTATGGAAACAAGGCTTGTTAGTGGATCCAGCCAAGATCATCGTCATTGTTAACTTATCAGCACCAAAAATAGTCTGCCAGCTAAGAGCAACGTTAGGGCACACATGATACTACATGAAATTTATTAAAGGGTATGCGCAGATCATAGTCCCAATGGAAAAACTGTTAAGGAAAGATACAAAGTATCAATGGAATGACGAGTATCAACATGGTCTGGATACTCTAAAGAAAAAGATGGTTACCACACCAATATTAATATTTCCAAACTAGGAAAAGACATTCCATGTGCATGTAGATGCATCAACGATAGCACTAGGAGATATATTAGCACAACCAAGAGTAGGATACTTGGATCATCTGATAGCGTTCACAAGAAAAAATTTATCAGACTCCAAACATAATTATAACATGACAGAAAGAGAAGGCCTAGCTATGGTCTATGCACTACATAAGTTCATACATTACCTATTGGGAAAACACTTTAATATGTTTACAGATCACTCAGCTCTAAAATACCTAGTCAATAAGCCAGTGTTGGGGGGGAGAATCTGTCGATGGTTACTACTATTTCAAGAATTTGATTTTGAAGTAATAGTTAAACCAGGGAAACTGAATGCAGGACTTGACCACCTATCCAGGGCCACAAATGGATAAGAACCTACAAATTTAGAAGACAACTTTCTAGATGCACAATTACTCTTAGTACAGATTGCCAATGCTTACTTCATAGAGATCATCTAGTACTTGAGCACATGTATTGCACCACAAGAATATACCACCGCGTAGAAGAAGAACCTGGTAGTATGCGCAAATGACTATCAATTGATCGTAGGACACCTATACAAGATGGGCATAGACAACATCTTGAGAAAGTACATATTAGAGCACGAACAACCAAGATTTTAGCAGAATCCCATGAGGGAATCACAGGAGGGCATTATCCAGGAAAATCTACCACGCAGAAGGTACTACGCACAGGACTATGGTGGCCAATGATTCACAGGGACTCGAAAGAGTACTGTCAGGGATGAAACGTCTATCAAAGGGTAGGCAAACCCAACAGAAGGGACAAGATGCCACTACGACCACAAGTAACATTACAGACATTTAATAAATGGGAAATGGACTTTGTGGGACCAATTAACCCACCATCCAAAAGAACAGGGGAAAGATACATTATCACCATGAGGAAATACCTAATAAGATGGGCGAAAGCTGCACCAGTAAAAGATTGTAGCGCAAAGACAACTGCACACTTCTTGTTTGAACAAGTCATCACTAGATTTGGGTGCCCAATATTTTTGATGAGTGACCAAGGCACACACTTCATAAACAAAAACATTTGCGTTCTGATTGAAGAGTTTGAAGTTCATCACCAGAAGAGCACACTGTACCACCCACAAGCAAATGGCACAGTAGAATCCTTCAACAAAAGTTTGGAGAACGCACTGACAAAGATCTGTAAAGTCAATAGATATGATTGGTACCTCAAAGTACCAGCAATATTATGGGTGTATAGGACTACATGAAAAAAGTTGACAGGGCACACACCATTCAATCCAATCTATGCCCAAGAAGCAGTAGTGCCATTAGAATTTTTAGTACCCAACTTACGCGTAGCAACTATCACATAGATGACAAAACGAGGCACAGTATAGGAAATACTGAATCAGTTATTGTCAATGGAGAATGACTGAATCCTAGAAGGATTCCATCAACAAGTGCAAAAAGCAAGAGACAAATTTTGGCATGATCAACACATCAAGAATAAAACATTTATGGAAGGAGATCTAGTATTGTTCTACGGCAACAGGTCGTTTCAGCACCCGGGGAATCTTAGAATGCATTGGTTAGGACCATACGAGGTAAAATTTGTCACAGATGGAGATGTATAGTTAAGATATTTAGCAGGTGCAGAACTCATAGGAATGATCAACGTGAGCCAACTAAAGTTGTACAAGGACAGTCGACCACCCACCACACAGTATAAAAATAAATAAAAAAAATCTAAAATAAAAAAGAGAACAAAAAGGAAACAAGAATAAAAAGCGTGCAACATGCCAGAGATAGAAAGGCCACATGACGTTTGAAACACAAATTCGGAAAAGGAACGAACAATAGTTATATATAGAGGGAAAATAAGTAGGAAACGAAAAGTCGACAAAAGCAGTATGACAGGACAACACTAAGCAGAATTAAATCATGACAAGGATCGATGGGAGATCACATTAAACACGCCAACATGAGATGAAAAAGAAAACTTAATGGCAAGTACGAAACCTCCACAGATGCATTGAACCCACAGTTATGATGCATTAAACACATAATGGAGGAAGCGTCTTCGACAAGCTTTGTGACTGGTCCATACAACACGCGAGCACGAGAGAGACTAGTTTATTCGCAAAAGGAAATCAAAGGGAGAGTAATAGCAGCCGAAATGACTAGAGAGAGACCACATAACTCCCAAAATTTATTTAAACTAAGAAAACATTCGACAATCACCACTATGGCACCACCAAAGCCAACAAAAGCAAGTCAGACAGCCAGACCGACCAGGGTTCAAACTAGGTCACAGGGACCACTGCAAGAGAACGAGCAACAATAGCCTGATATCATCAACATTGATGAAATCCCATCCCCAGAGAGGACAACGGTGAAATCTACACTGATACTGGAAGAAATTCAATAGCCACAAGTAGAAGCCATGAAAGTGGATACGTTAGCAACGATGTAGGCACCTTGGAACAAGGAAGTGGAAACTCAACATGAAGTGCAGACAAAAAGCACCAAAGCAACCCTGGAGGTTAATGGAATGACACAAAATTTGGAAGCACCAGCGCAACCAGATGAGTCGCAAACAACCATCTCAGGTCAACCAACAGAGGAGATTGTTGTGAATGCCTCGGTTTGGATAGAATGGATAATGGGGAAATAACCAAAAGTTGATGGAACTTCAAACCAGCTACCGCAACAGGAAGACAAAGTTCAGATACCGAGCTCACCTCGTAAGAAACCTGTAGCAGAAATTGTTCTACCACACATACCAGCTAGAGTACAGGTAGAACTAGAGTTACTGGATCATGTTAGGAAGCTCAAGTATTCCAACCACGATGTATCAGACGAAACCAAGTTCACAGACCTTGAACAGAGGGTCTTTATGCATACCATAACTATAAACCAACTTGGAGAAACGATTAATTATCCACACTAGTGGGTAGTTGGGTTGGACAGAACAAGAATCTTAGGTTTTCTTAAGATACCACATTTTGGCAGAGGCCAGTACACGATAGCATGCATCAAGTAGTTGTTAGTAGTCACACATGGAGGGGACATATGGCTGGACAAACCCATCCCCATAAATGTTTAGCTTATCACACAAATCACAGGGTTACCAACCCGGGGTATGAATCCTACGTTGATTCTGGACAACAAATCCAAGGAAAAAGCATTGGAAGAAGAAATGAAGAAGAAATATGGCACCTCCAGGGGAACGAGGGGCATCATAATCAAACGAATCAACAACACATCTACATAATTGGGCGCAAAGATCTTAGCTTGCAAATTGCTCAAAAAATGCCACAAAGAGGAAGTACTAGTAGGAATCATTGTAGTTGCAACTCAGTGCGTAGAAGGCACCTCTATGAGCTGGGCTCCATATCTATTGAACTTATTTCAAGAGGACTTCAAGGATGCATAGGACTTAGGCACATAGTTTCATTACTCATGGCTGATTACCCTAATAGCCTTCATGGGATGGCGAGAACCAAGGTATGTAATTTTTTGTACCAGACCACAACCAGCGGGAGTGAGATACCTATTACTGAGATCCAGGCCCCAGGCCAGGCATAAGAGGGAGAACGAAATCATATTCTAAGCATACCTATGGGATATACAAGAAGCTATCAGCCGATCATGGAGAATAACACTAGAGGCTATCGCGTGATATGCGGACATCACCAATTTCCGAGCCACAAGACATACAATGTGGGTACAACCAAGGAAGGATCCAAATAAACAGTGGCTACAGATGCACTACTGCATCACAGAGGGTGATATTGACATGGTCATCAATGAATGGCTTGATGAATGAAGGATACCAACCATTACCCGGGAAGTACCAGAAACAACAATAGAAGGAGAGGCAAAACAATCGAAAATGTAGCCTCCGAAAATCCAAGTGCCCAAGAAACCATGAACGGGCCATGACAAGCCAACTCAGGAAGACAAAGGGTCAAAGTAGACAGGGACCTAGAAGGGGAAGAAAGAGACTACATAGCTAAAACAAGCTAAGGGAGCACAAGAGACTGCCCCAAACCCCATCACACAGGAACCAGGGGGAAATAAGAGACCAATCGTGTAGGAAGGAGGTGCATGTAAGAAATCAAAGGTGCAACGAGCATCACTAGACTATACGATCATGAAGAATGATGGGGAAATGATCGCCAGAATGGTCTAGGATTGCTTAGAAGAATATTTTGATCATGTAGCATGTCACAGGGATAAACTGCAAAAATATCTGGCAGAAATGGGACAGTTCCTTAAGAAATTTGGGGAAGCACAGACAACAAGCAGTAGCAGAGGCATAGATCCACCGATAATACAGACCAGAGAAAGAGTCGAGGTAGAAGAACGAGACCCAGTCCACTCCATGCCACATGCAAACACAATGATTTACATCAAACCTAGCATGTTGTACATGGATGAAATCATGGGGCAAACACCCCCAAAGGACTTGGACCACATCCAATTGGTCTTGACACAGATTCCATCAAGGGAAATACACAAATTGCAGGTTAGCATCGACCATGAGGTATAGTTTCATGCACATAAAAACTTAGTCGAGCTACAACAAGAAACAAAGAAGCATGAGGCACTGGAAAAAATATGTGAGCAGGCCAAGATCAAAACTCGAGAGGAAAAAGAACGTAGGAATGAACTGGAACGAAGAGTGGGAGGAGTTTTTGAGAAACTCCCAAGAACCATGTAAGGGAATGAACTCCTAGTAGCAGGAAAGGTTGACCAAATTACAGAGGCAATTGATCAATATCAGAAGGAGATTGAGAATCTTCACGAACAACTCACACCAACCACTCCACTGGAAGTGAAGGAGCAGAGGAAGCAGGAAGAAATAGCACAGCTGCAGGAGATGGAGCAACAGGTTAGCACAATAGATGAATTGATTGATAAATCAACACAACCTTGGACAAGGTTGGAGGAGGATCCATAGGTCCAACGTTGGGAAAAGGAAGAGGAAAGGATCAATGGAATGATCCAAGAACTCAAACAGAGACATAAGACCATACCAATCCTAGAATGAGTCAAAGGGACACAGGAGATGAAGAAGATGTAGGCAGAACTTATCACTGTGCAAACACAGAAACAGGAGCGTCAGGCTCAAATAGAGCCACTATAGGAATGGGTAGCAGAAATACTCACACATGAAGAAGGAGATAAAATGCACATAGCACAGACCCAGACCGAATGTGCAGGATTTCTAAGTGATGAAGTGACAGTTCAGGTAGTAGACACCATCAAGGAGAATACTGCGCAGACACTAACAAAAGAAACATAGCTCAAGGAAAAGTTTCAAATGATCACCAAGGAGATCGAAGAAGCTCAGAAGTATTAGGTGACTTAGGACGAGTCACATGTTAGAGTTGGGGGACTATTGGCACCAGGTTGAAGTGGAAAGAAGGATGGTCGTGGGAAAGAAAGTGTGCATAAAAAAAAGTGACAACTAGAATGTAACACAACATGTGTGCATGCAAGAAAGCATGGACAAGGAAAACGACAGCTGGAGGAAGAAAAACATGTGTGCATGGGAGGAAGACCTAACGTCAGTAGGGCTATGGTTTTAGTAATACATTGTAAATGGTTGAAGAGACCGATATATATAAATAGAGATACATAGGTATCATATAGAGGTTCATTCTCTTTTGTATTAGTTCATCTTTTGTAATGTTCTATCATAGCTATGTACGAGTTGATGCATTATGTAATGATACTAGGAACCAATTTTGTAAGCTGTTGAGCTAAGACTAGAGGAGAGGAGGAAGATATGAGGATTAGATCATAGGATGTGGAGCCTGGTGCGATCTAGTTCGCCTCATACAGATCTTACCCATTAGAGGGAATTGTAAGTGCACGAAGCTGGAGATGCAGAACTACCATAATAAAAGAGCCAAGAGCCAAATATTTGTGGACGTAGCATAGGAGGGGGTGAACCATGGTAATATATTTGTAATGTGATGAATGCATGTATATCTTTATTTTCTTTCAATAGTTAATTGTTATGCTTAATGAATGAGTTAATGCATTTTTATGGAATACGATTGTGTTCTTTGGGAAATAAACTGTGAAGGATAGATGCACACCCATGAGTACTAGTAGATTGCAACCATGATTAGTAGTATATGGTTGTCACACACCCACTACCATAATCAAAATTTCGTTGATTTCTGCAGAATCAGAGCCCCCAAAATATCTACGGAGGCCTAGCGTAAGCTAGCTCTTTCTCTCTCTCTTCTCCCATGTGATCACGGGTCATGATCACATGTCAAATAATCATGGCGCCTCCTTGTATTTCACACCTCAACGCTACAGGGATGTCGAATCATTCGACTCTACAACCGTCGAACCCTGACAGGGTTAGTGACTGGCCAATAGGGACGAATCCCTACAGGGTTAGCAAATGGCTAATAAGAACATCCTTGTCGCGTGGTTGAGTGGATTATAGGTGGAAAGAGGGGAAACACGACACGGTGGGTGATGTGACAGGAGACAGGTCCCACATCACATGCCACACCATTCCCCCCCCCCCATTAAAGTTCCCCCCCCCCCATTAAAGGCAGAATGGCAAGGGAGGTCCAAACTTCGCCTGAATGTCGTTGATCAAGGCGAATAAATCCTGACCGTTACAGAGTTGCACATTCGATTCCGGACCCCCCCATCACCGCTAAAGGAAGAACAACAAGGGGGCTCCGGAATGAAGCCTCAGTCATAAATCTGGGCGGGTGGAATTTGGCCGTCTAGAATTGCTCCCCACTTACCCTAAGGTGCATTCACACCCTAGCTTAAATTTGACATCTCTTCCTCACATCTGACGGTCGTTATAGACCCTGAGATCCTCTGAAAGAATCTCATTCATTCATCGGGACTTAACTACATGCTAACATCTCGATATTTATAAGTCTGGGTTTCAGGGTTTGAGAGCACGAGGGAACATGCCCTTCGGTATCCCGAGTGCCAAAACACCAAAGTGACAAACAAGCCTAAATCGGTGATTAGCCCCTTGGGTTATGCCTTGGTCAATATGACCTCTTCCCACATGACCACACTCTCTCTTCCATCAGGATTTATCAAGGCGAGAGCCTAAACTCTTGTCAATGGAACTCCCGAATCCACGATCCCCGATTTCCCGAAATGAGTAATCTCTTGACAGGTAGCCTCCTGAAATCGGTCAGTCTATGACTGCTTCTGGGTTTCCACCATGGAACATCCCGATCTCTCATCACCAGAACTCCCAAGTTCCTGACTCCCGATTTCTGAAATGGAAAATCTCATGACACGTGGCCTCCTTTAATCAGACGACCCGAATCTAATTCAGGGTTTCTACCATGGAATTCCCCAATCTTTCGTCACTAGAACTCCCGAGTTCCTGATTCCCGATTTCCCGAAATGGGAGATCTCAAGACATGTGGCCTCCTTTAATCGGACGGTCCAGATATATTTCAGGGCTTTCACCCCTATTCACTGGGGGTTTAACTCTCAGGTATTCCCTAACAGATCTAACGTCTGTCTGGTTTTCCAGTCGAGATCTGATGGCTCAGACAGGTTCCTAACTTGTGAATTCTCCCACGACTTCCTGGACGTGGAGAAATTAATGGTCCAGATGTTCTCATGGACCTTGGGGATCTACGATCCCGATCTCTTCGCTACCCATGAAGACACAGAAAGACAAAGTGGTAAGGCATTTACCCCCCCTACTTTCTCCTACCAATCTAACGGACATGGGTGACCATAGATTTCCCGACAGGATCTCGTCCGTCGATCAACACCTATTCAGAGTTAAGGCACTTAACCCTCCAGTTTCTTCTTCCGATCTGACAATCATGAGTGACCACCGATATCCTGATGGGATCTCGTCCATTGATTTGATACTTATCATGGATTTCTTAAGGCCTTGCGCCTTCACATCCTTTTTCCCAGGTTCTTGATGGGCCTTTTCGAGAAGGCTATCTTTATGGGGAGGTTTACCTAGGGTACTATCTGAGGCAGATAAGGGTATCTCTCTCCCGAGAACCAGGCATGAAGTCTGAATTAGATCAGTATGCATATAAATAATGATTTATGAGAACATAAGCCATATGTAGTCTTTCCATATTATCATACAACTACCAATACTGATCAAGACACCATACAAACATTCTTATAATGAAATCATTCACAATTTCATAGCTTACGATCATAAATGTTAGCATACATATATTTCAAGATGCCAAAGGAAAAACACTTATCAAAAAGTAACACCAGGGGTTATGCAACTGCTGAGAGGGGTGCTCATTTCCACCCAACTGTAGGCTCAACGACTCCCAGTGGATTTACGACTAGCCACCCCTGAGCTGAGACCATGATGCTATGAGACTATGTCTCTATTTGCTGGTGACTAGGAGCGAAGGTTACTCTCCTTCCTCTCTACTATCACCCACTCTGCATATCGCCAGATCTTTCTTTCTCCCCTCGCGTCTACCCCCCATCGCTTCTCCCCCATGCCTTATCCTCTTGCGAGGTTGCATGTGGCACGATTTCCCTTGCGTTGGTCAGGCCTGACGGGGTACATTGTTCATTACTGAGTACATTTTTCATTAAGCACATGAAAGTGGCAGGGGCATTGGTTAACCCAAATGGCACTACCACAAACTCACAGTGACCATATTGTGTCTGGAAAGCAGTTTTATGGATGTCTTCACCCTTGATTCGAACTTGATGGTATCCCGACCTCAAGTCAATCTTTGAGAAAATAGACGCACCTCCCAACTGATCGAATAGATCATCGATTCTGGGCAAGGGGTACTTGTTCTTTATGGTTACTTTATTGAGTTGTCTATAATCTATACACAGTCTAAGGGTTCCATCCTTCTTTTTCACAAACAAGACTGGTGCTCCCCATGGGGACATTCTGGGTCGAATATAACCGTTATCCATCATTTATTTCAATTGCAATTTGAGTTCAACTAACTCAGGTGTGCTCATCTAGTAGGGTGTCTTAGACACCGACATCGCTCCTGGTGCGAGCTCTATCGAGAAGTCAATGTTTATTCTCGAAGGTAGACCCGGTACCTCTTCCAGAAACACATCTCTGTATTCTCTCAGGATAGGGTGATCATCAGGGCTTGGTTTATCACCTTCGATTGTTTTCAACACCTGTATTTCATATAGGGGACATCCTTTTCAGCAATACTTTCTCATTTGTAGGGCTGATATTTGCCTCACCGAGATAGGTTTTCAGATCCCTTGAAGGGTTATCCTTTTTCCTTCTTTGCTCACACATTCTAAGGTTTTATGGTAACAGTCCATTCTGGATTTATGGGCGGCCATCTAGTCCATACCAATCAGCAGATCGTATGATCCCAGGGGTAATATGTTAAGGGTTTCTTGGGTGGGGAATTCACCCAACATTAATTGGCACGCTGGTATGACCTCTGCTACCCTTCTTCTAGTGCTAGTGGATAACTATACCAACCATGGCTTGGCTTGTTTTTGTGGCTGTAGTTTACACTTATCAACAACTCTAGGGGCTATATAACTCAAATTTGAACCAGGGTCAATCAAAATAGACACCAGATGGTTGAAAATCATACCTTCTATTTCCACCACTGAAGCTTGGTGGTCAGCTTGGTTATTATCCAAGGCTGCATAAATCTACGACACACTCCTTGCCACATCATTGACTGTGGTAGCTTCCTGAATGTTATAAACTTTCTAACTGTTCTGTTGTCAGTGTGGACAGTATCTCAGGAGATGCTCTTCTTCGCAACCCCAACATTTCAAAGGTTCTCTCCTTGGGTTATCAGTCTTTACTAGTATAGGTCCAGAATTTTTATTTCCGTCTGATGAGGGAAAGTTCTATTGAAGTACACTCCAGGTTGGAAAGTTCATTCTAGGGTTCTTCTTGTAGTTCTTAAATCCTAAGGATTTGATCCCCTTTTTCTGAAATCTCAAACCACTCTTCTGTTTCCAGTCTCCACGAGACTCTGCCCGATGTCCATATTGTTCATGACAATATGTTGCCTTTTGAATAGTGTCTTCTAAGGTCTTTGGCTCATCAAATTCAATTTTTTTCTGGTATTCCTTGGGTATCCCACTGATGAAGCATTGCACCTTCGCCTTTTTTGCTTTGATGTAGGGTACATATCTCAATAAGTCGAGGAATTTGCTAACATATTCTTCTATAGTGAGTTTCCCCAGTTTGAGTTCATAAAACTCTTTAGCCTTCTTGTCGAAATATTTTTCCAACAAATACTTCTTCCAGAAGTATTTCTCAAACTGTTTCCAGGACAGGTCCTCCTTGTGGACCCCTTTCATATTCTTAAGATCTTCCCACCAGATGGAAGCTTTTCTGTTCAGATTGAAAGTGGCCACTCGGGCCTTCAAATTCTTTGAAAAAACATGGACTCTGAAATATTTCTTCAGTCCAAGTAGCCAGGCCTCTGCTTCCTCTCCCTTCTTTATCTCACCATCGAAGGAGGGACGTTTGGCGTTTTTGAATTCCTCAAATTTATGACCCTTGGAAGTCTTTTTCTTCTTCTATTTTCTTCGAGAATAGGAACTGGTCCTGCTGCTGGAAGAGCTTTCTGAATCGCCATCTCCCTTCTCAGAGGAATCATCTAGCACTGGTCCCTTACCTCTGGGGTGGACCTTCCTTGAGGTGCTCCTCTCAGTATGGCCACTGATATGACCATGTTTCTGCATCTTGGGTTCATGCTGCATTTTTCGCTGTAGGTCGGATAAGCTCTGTAGTAAAACTGCATTAATTTTAGTTTTCTTTTCTTGTTCTTTCATCATCCTTTCATTGTCAACCTTGCATCTTTGCAATTCAACCATGAGACTCCTCACAGTCTCAACTAGATCTGGAGGGGTTCCTATTGCTCTTCTTTCGTCAAACTCTTCATCTCTATTGTGGGAGCCTTCTCCCATCTCTTGGTGAGTCACCATTCTCTGCGTCTATAAATTCCCGAGGTTGATCGTCCGCTTGGGTGAAAATACAAACGCTGGTTATTAGTTAAGAGTTAGATACATTTTTATAACTGCGCATAAATTCATAACTCTTTCACATGCATACACAGTCAGGTTCTCATTTCCAAGTTTTGATCCTGGATAAGAGAGTTAAGTTAGGGGGTTACTCCTCTTAGGAGTGCTTCGAACGGAGCTTATGCGCAACTCATTCATGAGCCCAATCAGGCCAATTGTTGTCACGATGCTCTGATACCACGTTTTCACACACCCACTACCATAATCAAATTTCTGTTGATTTCTGCAGAATCAGAGCCCCCAAAATATCTACAAAGGCCTAACGTAAGCTAGATATTTCTCTCTCTCTGCTCCCATGTGATCATGGGTCATGATCATAGGTCAAATAATCATGGTGCCTCCTTGTATTTCGTTCCTCAGTGCTACAGGGATGTTGAAATGTTCGACTCTGCAACCGTCGAACCCCGACAGGGTTAGTGACTGGCCAATGTTACAGGTATGAAATAACTGAGAGGGGGGGGGGGTGAATC
>CBVK0100228359.1:0-25197 GCA_900067695.1 Picea abies
CACTGTGTCGTGCTACAGTAGCCCTCCGATCTTGTTCAAATTCACCTGCACCGTTTGATTGATTCCATGGGATCTTTCACTCATTTTGGCATTTCGGCATTCGGCAATTTGGCATTCGTGGAACCATGCATCTCGACATTCCCAGTCACGATCCCCAAAAAGGAGCTTGCTTGCTCTAGCTATTTCCTCCATTTCTTGCTGATGTGACCAAGGTCTGTGACCACGGCCTTATGCATAAGGTGCTTTCACGATTTCTCATTTCGTGAGTCTGGAGATGAGGCATCTCGACTCTCCAAGTTGCGATCCCTGATACCTCGAAATGGCATGGGATCAACAGTCCCGATCAACACTTGATCTGACGGCTCAGATCATTTCGTGATTTCGCATATCGCAATTTCGACATTCCTGTGGTGAATGTTCTTGATGCCTCCAACTCCCAATCTGCAAAACTCTGAAAGGGATTCAGATCAACAATCCACATACCCCCCCTGAGATGGACAGTTGACAGGATTTCGACGTTTCGTATTTCACGATTTCGTGACTCCTGTGGTAGGAGTTCTTGTCATCTCCATCTCCTGATTTCTGAAACTCCGAAGTGGTGTAATCCTGCTGACATCGCACGTGGATTGACACATGTTGAATACTGCCATGTGTCACTCTGATTTGTGACTTACATGTGCTTGAAGTGTTGAATCAGCTTGACACTTGTCATTGCTTGGTTGTGCCACGTGTTCTTAGGTTTGCTAACGTGTCTTGTTTCGGGATTTCACATTTTAGCACTTCGGGACTCCTAATGTTGAGAGTCTCTGACTTCTCCATCTCTCGATTTCTGAAACTCCGAAATGGACTAGGATCAACAGTCCATATCAAACCTTGGTCTAATGGCTCAGATTAAGTCGCAATTTCGCATATCGCGATTTCAGGATTCCTATGGTTAATATTCTTTGACATCTCCAACTTTCAATCCGTGAAACTCCGAAATGGAGTTGGATCAATGGTGCAGATCAAATCTTGATCTGACGGCACTGGTTAAGTCACCATTTCACATATCGCTATTTCGAGAGGTTAGGGAACCCCGTTCCTTTGACTCTCTAGTCAACAAAATGACGATCTTTCCCCACATGTCCCTCTTGGATCAACGGTCAAGATTTTATCATGATTTCGCAACTCCACGATCCTTCATTGTGTCTGATCAACGGTCCATATTTGTCCTTGATCCAAAGGTCGAGATTATATCGCGGTTTTTCATATCACGATTTCGTGAGTTGAAAGGTTGGAGCATTTCATTCCTTTGACTTTCCAATCAGCGAAATGTTGATCTATGTCCACGTGTCCTGCCTGAAGATGGACGGTCCTCCTTCTTGCGGGATTTTGTGAGCCTGCTACTCCTTGCACTTTAAAGAACATGCAGGTTCTCCTTGATCCAACGATGGTTGGATCCCCCACTTGGATCTAACGCCTGAAATATGTCCTCCTCTTCAGCGTGCTCTTCTTGTCTACATTGAGATCTGACAACCATCGGGAATTCTTAATTGTTGATCCAACGATCACGGTTGCTTCTCTTCCCCAATTATCACTGCGCTGCTATACCGAAGCCATCATCGTTGTTGTACTTTCCATCAATGACAAGCATACGCTACTTGTAAAACATGCCAACACAGTTCACTTGCCTTTGAGCTTAGTTAGTTGCTTATTGATTAATCTTAATTAGTTTACTTGATGTAGAAGTTATCCTAGGTTAGTTGGTTGTTTACTTGCTTTAATAGGTTAGTTTCTTACTTGTTTATTTTTTACTTTGATAGGGTAGTTGCTTGTCTATTTACTTGCTTCCACAAGATAGTTGCTTACTGAATTTTAGTAGGTTAGTTACAAGTAGTTTTTTTATTGTTATTGCTTTAGATAGCTTGCTTTTGCTGATTGTTATGATTGAACTAGTTTTCTTTAAGGTAGAGTTTTCATTTTCTTTCTTAGGACTATCCATTGATCCTTTGTTCAAAGGTTACTTAGGGTACATAGTTTGAGTTTCTTAGTAGGGTTTGATCATTAGTAGTCTTTTCTTGAGTAGATTAGCCCTTAGATAGCCACTTCCTTAGTTAGACTATACCACCTCCATCCCTTCTACCTTGGCATATATATTGCTACAACTCTAAGTTTACTTAACCCAGGTTGACAATTTAATTGAAGGTTTTTAGTGTGTTTTTAGTGCATATAGAACACCCATCATTGTTGATACCCTTGCAGCCTCATCGGGCAAGAAGACGAAGAAGCCTATTGCTAACCCCTCTCTAAAGAAAGTAAATACCAAGAAGCCTATTGCTAATTCATGGAATGAGGATGTGCCATATCTTCAGTCTCGGGGGATTTTCCTGAGCTAAAAAATGCTAAGCACCGCCCATTTGTATAGAAAACCCATGAGAAGAGGAAGTAGTATTTCTGTCAAAATTCTGTCATACTGTCTTTTTACAATGTTTTGGGATATTATATTAGCAGTTGTTTGTATTGGTATGATAAATTATATACTGCTGACATCATTGTGCGTTTTATAATCTTACTGTGCATTTTTATGTTTATGCTATAGAAGACTTATTATACTTAACTACTCTTTGTGACAAATATAGAGCGATAACAACTGCTAAATACTTACTTCCATCTGTATTACAAGCTTATGAAAAGAGGAACAGTTGTTTGAATTGCTACAGATCAATGAAAGGAAATAAAAAATTATCCTACTCATCATGCCTACTAGTACAAACCAAGCCTTTTGTTAGTATCTGTCAGTTTTTTCAGTCACCAGTGATCAAATTTACTCTTTCAGGTGATTGATAGGGTTATTAGGTCAAATTGTTATATTTTCAAAATAAAATTCTCAAATAAAATTTGACATATCTTGGTTGTAAAATGGTAATTGGTGTGTCTAGGTGTCCTCAATACTCCCTCCACTCATCCAAGGTCATAAATTTTCATCATGGTCATGTCATCATTCCTTGTCATAAATTTTCAAATGATTGTCTTGGTCAAAGTTCTACTTCAAAATTGGTTTTTGAATTAAGGAAGATGAATTTGACAAAAGTGAAAGATATTTTTGTCAATCATAGACCAAGAAAAAAAAATCTCCTTCATTTTATGCATAGGTTTTATTATTTGAGAGAAATTCCCCAAATATAGTCGCTATAGGAGGGTTTCTGCACATTTGGACAACTTGACTTCAAGTCAGTTTTTCAAAGGTTTGGAGAAGGAATTTCAGTGATTGATGGTTCCATTGTGTATAAGAAATCATAAAATTTCCATCCATACTAGTTTTATCCCCAAAATCCTCCAGGAAGGCCTCCAAAATCCCTCTCAAAGACCACGCTACGCTTCTACTAAGAGCACGTTGCATTTAAGTAATTTTTGAGTAACCAACTTCAATTTGGGAGTATGAACAAATGGGAAAGTAATTTTGAAACTTGGAAGAGGTATGTGTTCATAAAATACCAAAAAAAAAAAACCTCACTCAGTTTTTAAATATAATTTATTGTTTGGGATATATTCAATTCTCTTAGAGGCCTAGTTTTTCAGAAAAAAACAAAACACTTTGTTTTTCTTGTTTTAGTCATGTTTTCTTTTCATGTTTTCCTAACAACTGAAAGTCAAATTTTTTTTAAAAAGAGAGGTTTTTATCAAGGACTTATTAAAAAACAAAAACCTCTCTCAGTTTATACACAGGATTTACTATCTTGTGGCTACAGGTGTCACTTTGATACCTATTTTTCACAAGTTCGCCAGGCCAAAATTGTTGCGTTTTTGGGAAGTCACTTTTGGAACTAATTTTGCAGAGGTAAAATTATTGTTTTGAATGGTTTAAAGGATCAAGGGTATAATATACATCTCAAAGATTCCTCACATGTCATCAACAGCCTCCAAAAACTCCAATCCCTCCATTTCAAACTTCGAGAGCATGAAACATTGAGTTGTCATTTACGCCATGATAACGTTGTCCTACAAGCCAAGATGAATTATCTATAGTGTTTGGTTGATGATATGACTGCCACCAATAAGATTCTCTGGATGCAATTGAAATGTCACAAAATTCCCAAGAAAAAAATCCCTCGGGCAAGAGGGAGAAGCTTCTAAAGCTAATCCACCCCCTCCTTCGCAAGTTTAGTCATGAAGGGTAATTAACTTAACACTAAATCCCTAACTTAACTTAACCTAACTTAACCTTAATATAACAACAATAGTATCAATTAACCACCAAAATTTAAAACCACTTAATTCATTAATTGACTAAATCACTTTTAAATATTTTTTTTAAAAACCCCCTCAAACTTAGGGTTTCACTTATCCGAACACTAATATAACATTAATAATACTTTTGCCACCTTATTAAATAAACCCTAATTTTAACCTATAATTAACATAAAACTAATATTAATAATAATAACACCTTATGGTTATCTAGTTTTAACCTATAATTTAATATTAACACCGTCGGATTAAACCACTTGACCCATTAATTAACTATACCAATATTAAATACCTATTTTAAAATTTAAAACCACCTAATTCATTAATTGACTAAATCACTTTTAAATAATTTTTTGAAAATTCTCCTCAAACCTAGGGTAACAATAATAATATTGTTGCCACCTCATTAAATCAACCCTAAAATTTAACCTAGAACTAACATAAAATTAACATTAATAATAACACCATTAATATTACCTCTTCAAATTAACCCTAGAAATTAATATTAACACTCGGGTTATCAATTTAAACCCATTAATCAACTAAACCACTATCAAATATTTTTGAAAAGTCTCCTCAAATCTAGGGTTTCACTCTGCCGACCTTAATTTTCCACCCGCCTCATCCTTATTTATTAGGGGTTGCTCTCTTATTTTTCCTCGGGATTTTTTGTCCTGAAGATGGATCCTGTTGTGGATCTGAAACGTCGACAAGCTCTCAATAAGCTAAACTAGTTCTATTTAATAATTCAAATATTAGTGTTAAACCACTAATATAACAACAATAGTATCAATTAACCCCAAAATTTAAAACCACTTAATTCATTAATTGAGGGTGTTTAGTGTGTTTTTAGTGCATATGAAACACTCATTAAATGGTAGGACATGATCCCACCATTAGGTTACTAGAATTCAAAGGGGAAGTGTCAGAGGACCCAAAAAAACACTTGTTTATCTGTGAGAAGATCTGGGAAGAAAAACATATCACATACGAGGACACTAAAATTGCACAACTAGTGATTACACTAAGGGAGCGCGCACTGGATTGCTATATGAGTTTAGAGACAAACAATCCACCAAGGACAACCAGAATGACTGTAGATATAAAGAAATTATTGATAAATGAGTTTCAAAAGCCAAGTTCAGAGGATCAGTACATGAACAAGATGATATAAATTAGATAGAAACCAAGAGAATCTGTATGGGAGATTGAAAATAGATTCAAGCGACTCAAAGGAAAGTTGAAATATCTCATGAAAGATATGCAACACAGGCACCTGTTCATCAATTCACTATTATCGCACTTAAAATATCCACTGCGACAAGAAAAGTTTCAGACATAGGCAGAGGAGCTACAAGCATCCCTGCAACTGGAAGAAAACCAATATCAGAAGACAGATCCAGCAATTGAAGAGATGAAGGAGGATTTGAAGAAATTAACATTCCAGCTAAACTAGAACAAAAGTAATGACAAACGAGAAGTCATTTGGTGTACCATATGTCGAACGAAAGGACATCATAAGAACGAATGTCCAACATTCACACAACATATGGCAACAGGGATTCCAAATCCATTACCAACATGAGGACTATGGTGCAAAATCTAGAAGAAACAGGGCCACGATCCATATCACTGCCCAATGATGCAAAAATACCAAACAGTTCCAAATATTTCATATTGCAACTTTTGCAAGTCAATGGGCCATGATGACAAAGACTGTAGAACCATGGAGTTGATGAGAGAGAGGACAACATATGCATATAGGGTGCAGGCAGAAATGATGACCGGGCAAGCCACACCTTAGTTTAACTAAGTACCGACCCCATACAACACTATGCAGTCGTAGTATAATACTGCACATCAACCATATAATACCACACAACCATAGTACAACACAACACAACCTCAATACAATACCACATAGTACAAGAAGGTGCCTCGGTAAAACATGCCATGAGGAGATCTAGCTGGATACAGAGGTGGAGGACAAGCAAGAGGAGGCTTTGGAAGAGATAGAGGATCAGTGGTATGTAACAATTCTCAAAAACCAAGACACTAAGCAAGAGAATGTCCACTTACACCAATGACTTGTATGTATTGTCGCACATTTGATCATGGCACGAAAGAATGTCCTATGCTACTAGGGAAGATCCAGGAAAATAGAAATCAGAACAATTAGAATGTTCAATGGATTTCAACGGAAGTGAGGGATGACAAAGGAAACATCAACATAGTTACGCACAGAGGAGATAAAAAAGGAAATGACGTAGTCCGACAAGAGCTAGTATAACACCAATGGGTAAAGAAGAATTTTGAACCAAGGAAAGAGTTTGATGCACAGAAAGAGAAGGAAACATTTAAGAAAGCCAGACAATCATTTCTGAAGCCAAACACCACGTCAACCTCAACCGTGCATCATAGCAATGGAGTTCCAGAGTACAAAATGCCTCCATCATTGGATCATACCAAAGAAATGCAATCCTTGGGACAAGTAAGTACAATCAAAGGATTTTTGCAATCATGTGTAAAACTATTGATTCATGCATCCTCTATCAAAATATTGTAAAATATGTTAGAAAGATGTATCATAGAAACATAAGAAAAACTAGAACATAAAACAATTAATCACCTACATACAAGGAGAAGAACAAGTAGGGAGTTCAGGCTGAATCACAACATCAAATATTTTAACATGGGAGATATCATACTAGATCTAGGATCCGAAGTCAATGTATTACCCAAGAAGATGTGGCAATGTATGGGAGAGCCCACATTAGGATATTCACCCATTCAACTGAAACTAGAAAACCAACACAAGGTTCTACCCATTGGGATACGAAAAGGAGTGATAGTATATTTGGACGGAGTACGCACTAAAGATGACTTCGAATTAATAGAGATAGTGGATGGCACAACACCATATCTAACATTTCTTGGCTTGGATTGGGTGTTTGATAACCAGGCCATAATCAATTTAAAAAAATGTTAAATGAAACTTGAGTCTGGATAATACATGGTCATTGCACCATTAGACCCATTGGAAGGGGAGAGGTTTGTAGAACCTACTTACTTGGAATTGGAGGAAATTAGCCAGTTGTACAAAACAACTGCATGAGATGAGGATTACGTAAACCCAACTGCAGATGGGATACTTAGTTGGCGGAGCATCACTTCATGTGCGTCAGACTCAAATACAGGGTTAGAGAATTGGAAACAAAGGCTACATGAAGTCTCCACAAGGAGATGCACAAGAATAGACCGTGCAATAAGATGGGTAGGTACGGAGATAAGGGAACCACCGATTTTCCATGGGGTAAATGATATAGAATCATTCTTGAAACAGTACGAGGATGAAGTGTTAGAAAATCAAAGACTCTTAGCACTTGATATAGCACTCAAGGCCACAACTGCAAGATGGTGGGGTGCACACAAGGAAACAATCAAGGATTGGTACCAATGTAAGTAGTTACTGCGCATAATGTTTGGTGTAGAACAGAGAACCAACCAACCACAGAATTACGATGGACATAGGGCACTAGTAGAACACTTGGAGAAGTGCAGATCACTATAGAAAAGGACACCTCCATAGGAATGGCCTCATCATTTTATACACACATTAGAAGGTACACCAACAAACTGGTATACAAACTAGGAACTACGCAGAGGAACTGTGAGTTGGACAGTACTACAACAAAAATTTAAAGTTACTTTCTCATTTGAACATGAGAACCCCAACATAGATGCAACACTTAAGCAAATAAGAGGGGTGATATTCATTAAGGAACCAGAAGTCGAACTCATAAAAAAAGAGAAACAACAGAACAGAGAGACAGTGAAAGAACCATTGTCATGCTAGCATGTGCCAGAAGAAATACTAGATGAAGACAATCCACATGATATTCAGATTGAGGAAGCTGAAGGTGAGAGAGAAGTGGAAGGTCCACCTCTAGAATTAGAAGTAAATGCTATGCTGATCAAGGTGAAGAAAGTCAACATTAGGAAAGTTGAGAATCCCAAAATGGCCAGCATTGGAGACTATTGGGATGAGCAGACAATGGAAATCATAACAGATTTACTATGTGAGTGCAACGACCTATTCCCCACAACGTTTACAGAAATGAAGGGCATAGCAGGAGAGCTAGGTGAAATGAATATACCACTCAGAGCTGGGCAAGACCGATCAGACAACGACCATACAGACTAAATCTGATATATAAACAAAAAGTTGAAGCTAAGATCGATAGGATGCTCGAAGATGGAATCATAGAACCCATGGAAGAATCAGAATGGATAATCACAATGGTAGTTCAGGAGAAAAAACAAGGTGGGATAAGAATATGCGTCGACTTGAGGAAGTTGAACGATGTGTGCCTACATGAACCATTCCCTACACCCTTCATGGATGAAGTGTTGGAGAACGTAGGAGGACATGAATTTTATTCATTCATCGACATATTTTTAGGATACCATCATATAAAGATAGCACCAGAAGACAAATATAATACCACTTTTGCTATAGAATGGGGATCCTACTAGTAAATGGTCATGTCGTTCGGATTGAAGAATGCACCAACAATATTTTCCAAAGTATTCATAGTTGCATTTAAGGAATTTATCCACCAGTTTCTAGAGGTATACTTGGACAATTAGACAGTCTATAGTCCATTGAAATATCATGTAGAGGTCTTGCAGTTGATGTTAGAAAGATGCAGGCAATGCCAGATATCATTAAACATAAAAAAGTGCATCTTCAGAACACGTTTGGGATACTATTGGGCCATATAGTATGAAATCAAGGTTTACTAGTATATCCTACCAAAATTGCAATAATCGTTAACCTGCCACCACCAAAAATAGTTCTACAACTAAGAGAAACATTGGGACACACAAGATACTACAAAAAAATTATCAAAGGGTATGCGCAGATCACCGCGCCAATAGAGAAATTGTTAAGGAAAGACACAAAGTTTCAGTGGAATGGGGATTGTCAACACAGTTTGGATACACTGAAAGAAAATATGGTAACAATGCCAATATTAGTATTCCCAGACTGGGAGAAGACATTCCATGTACATGTAGATGCATCAACCATAACACTTGGAGCTATTTTGGCACAACCAGGAGCAAGAGAATTGGATCATCCGATAGCATTTGCAAGCAGAAAACTGTCATAATCAGAGCAACACTATAACACTACAGAGAGGGAAGGCCTAGCTATGGTCTATGCACTTCGAAAGTTTAGACATTACTTATTGGGAAAAAAAATTAAGATGTTCACAGATCATTCAACCCTTAAGTACCTTGTCAACAAGACAATGTTGGGGGGGAGAATCTATCGATGGCTACTATCATTTCAAGAATTTGATTTTTAAGTAATAGTGAAGCCAGGGAAGTTGAACGCAGAACCTGACCACCTATCAAGGGTCACAAACGGAGAGGAACCTACAAATTTAGAGGATAACTTTTCGAATGCACATTTATTTTTAGTCCAGATCGCCGATGAATACTTTGCATACATCATCCAGTAGTTGAGTACAGGGACTGAGCCATGGGAATACAACAATGCACAGAAGAAAAACCCGATAGTCTGGGCTATGGATTATCAGGTGATTGTAGGACACTTATACAAAATGGGCACAGATAGCATCTTGAGAATATATGTGCTAGAACATTAAAGACCAATGGTTTTAGTAGAAGCCCATGAAGGAATATTAGGAGGACACTATGTAGGCAAAGCTACCGCACAAAAGGTATTGCTCGCAGAACTATGGTGGTCATCCATTCACAGAGACTCAAAATAGTAATGCCAAAGATGCGATGTATGTCAGAGGGTTGGTAAACCTAATAGAAGGTACATGATGCCCCTGCGACCACAGGTAATATTGAAGGTGTTCGAAAAATGGGCAATAGATTTTGTGGGACCAATTAACCCACCAACAAAGAGGACAGGAGCAAGGTACATTATCACCGTGACAAAATATCTAACAAGATGGGTAGAAGTAGCTCCAGTCAAATATTACAGCACATAAACAACAACACACTTTCTATTTGAGCAAATTCTCACTAGATTTGGTTGCCCAAGTTTTTTTATGAGTGACCAAGGAACTCACTTTATTAACAAAATTATTAAGGTGATGACTAAGGAATTTGAAGTCCATCATCAAAAGAGTACACCATATCATCCAAAATCGAATGGAACAATAGAAGCCTTTAGAAAAATCCTTGAAAATGAACCGACGAAGATCTGTAATGTTAATAGGGACGATTGGGACCTAAAAATACCAACATTATTGTGGGCATACAGGACCACATGAAAAAAGTTGACAGACCACACACCATTCAGATTGGTATATGGATAAGAAGTAGCGGTACCACTAGAATTTCTGGTACCCAGTCTACGTGTAGCAGTGATTACGAACATGATAGGACAAGGCGCAGTACAGGATAGGATGAATCAATTGATGATCATGGAGGAAGATAAGATCCTAGAAGGGTTCCACCAAGAATTTCATAAAGAAAGGGACAAATCTTAGCATGACAGACATATCAAGAGGAAAAATTTCAAGGCAGGAGACTTAGTGTTGATGTATGACAGTAAATCCATTCAACATCTGGGAAAACTCAGAATGCACTGGTTAGGACCATACGAAGTACACATTGTCACAGATGGAGGATTTGAACAGTTGAAATACTTAGGAGGCACATAAATTAGAGGGATTATCAATGGGAGCTGAATGAAGTTGTACAAGGACAGTCGACCACCTGCAACTTGAAAGTCACCATGCAGTAAAGAAAACTAAAAAAAAACAAGATATAGTACAGGGTATCAAAAGGTACCAACAGAGGCACAGTGTGCCAAAAGGAGAAGGAGAACGCATGTTCGATAATACGATCCTGATGGAGACAAGGCCAATGGTACGTTCAAATAATAAACAAGTGGGAAAGGTGGATACATCAAAAGAACTGCCAAGTGATGATGACTAATGGAATTGAATGTCAAAAACGACTGATGGGACGTCACATTAATCGCACCAAATAGAGACGACAAGGGAAACCAATGGCAAGTATGAAGGAACCGGCTGTTCATTTAATTCATAATCATGGAAACATCTCTGACAAGCTTCACACGACAACGGTACAAATCAAGGACGCGGGAGCAGAAAGGTTATTGCGAAATTGGAATAGGCACAAGAGCAAGAGAGCATATGAAGTAGAGAGTGAAGTTTGTAGAGGTTGAAGAGACTACTGAGCTCGACGAACGATAAGTTTTTACCACCATGGCACCACCTAAATAAGGAGAACCGAGCCAGTCTGTCAGACAACCCTAAGGTAGGACCAAGGAACAATTGCAACCGCAGGGAAGCACACAACAACCATCTCAGCTGCCAGAAGTCATTAATGTGGACAAAATCCCATCACCGGATACAACACTGGGAAGCCCCATGAGAAGGAAACCCAATGGACTACACCTGCAGGCATGGACATCAATAGGATAGAAGAGGGGTAGGGCCGACAAAATGGATATGTAGGAAACCTAGGGCACCTAGAAAACCTTGAAGAAGCCTTGAGATTCAATGGGATGGATCCAAACTAGGAATAAATGGCTGCACCAGAAGAATCACAGACAACCACATCAGAACAACCACAAGAGGGATCAATGGAAGATGTCACTGGTTGATCAGAGGGGTATGTCGAAGAACGAACAATGGAAGTTGGAACCTTGAGTCAGCCACCACAGTGAAAGAGAAAGGAGATGGTACCTAGGTCACCATGCAAACAACCTGCCACAACAATTTTTTTGCCGCACATACCAGAAGGGGTACGTGTATCAACAAATTTTTTAGGTTATGTAGAGAAATTTAGGTACTTAGATTATGATGTAACAAACACAGACAAGTTCCCAGAGTTCTCTAAGCAGGTCTACCTATATACTGTGGGTATAGGACCCTTTGGGGAACCAATCCATCAACTATTCCAGTGGGCAATAAGACTGGTGAAAACTAGGATTTTAAGTCTGTTGGACCTACCACACTTTGGAAGAGGCCAGTATGCAAACAAATGCATCAAGAAGTTGATGGTGGTCACACATGGAGGATATTTGTGGCTGGAACAACTCATCTCAATAGACATAGAGATCATTGGACACATCACAGGGATACCATCACGGGGCATGGATCTTGCACAGTTCCTTGAGGACAAAACAAAGGAGAAAGCACTGGCTGAGGATATGAAGAAGAAATATGACACCAAAAGGGGTTCATGCGGAATCATTATCAAGCGTATTAGTGAAATCGCGACAAGAATGGCCACAAAAATTATGGCATGCAAGTTGCTCAGGAAATTCCGCAAGGAGGAAGTCTTGGCAAGGGTTATCGTAGTTGCAGCACAATGTGTCGAGGGCACCACACTGAACTAGACCCCTTACTTGTTGAATTTTCTCCTAGACGACTACAAGGATGCACAGGATCTGCAAACATAATTTCATTATTCAGGGCTACTCATCCTCATAGCCATTATGGGATGGAAGGAGCCAAAGTACTCATTTTTTCCACGAGACCCAAACCCTTCCATGGAGTGCGATACTTATCACTTGGAGTCACTTTGTATGCCAAGAACAGAAAAGAGAATGCATCTATATTTGAAGGATATCTCCACAACCTACAGGAAACCATCGCCAACACTTGGAGGATAAAACCAGAAGTGTTTGAACACTATTAGGGCATAGAAAACTTCAAGGCCACTAGACATGTGATGTGGATCCAGGCATGGAAGGACCCCAACAATCAATGTCTACAACTATGCTACTACATCATGGATGGAGACATACAAATGGTCATTAAGGATTGGGAAGATGGATGGAGGATTCCAGTCCTAACTTGAGAAATACCCGCAGAGATAGAGGAGGAGGAGGTAAGACAGAAACATACACATGTTGAGGAGGTAGGGTAGGAACATACACATCCCTAGGAAGTAACAGTGCCCAAGAAACCAAGGATAGGTTAGAATAAGCCACAGTAGAAGAAATGGGGGACATCCAAGACAGGAGCCCAGACATAGAAGAAGAACAACACATAGGCACCCTAAGTACAACAGAAATAGGTCGAGGCAGCACAAGGAACTACATCAAGTGCTATGCCACAAGAGTCAGGCTAGACGAAGCGACCAACCACCCAGATGGAGGGTGCATGCAAGAAGATGAAGGCACATAGAATGCCTCTAGAATACACGATCATAGAGGATGATGTGGACATGGTGGCTCAAGTGGTCTAGGATTGCGCATTCGAGGATTTTGAGAATGTTTTGCATCAAAGGGATAGAATTGAAGAAGAGATGGCATACATGCGACATCTCCTCAGGCAGATCGGGGAAGCGCATGCAGCCGACACTAGCGTAGAAACGAGCTTGTCAGCATCACAGGTAGGAGGTGCACTTGGAGCAAGCGAGCAGGATAGAATCAAGAAGATAGCACAGTTGAGTTCAACATTTCACGTCACACCTAGCATGCTGTGCATAGATAAAATCGTGGGGAAGACACTCCTAAAATACTTGGCTCAACTACAGTTGGTATTGTCGCGGATACCATCTTAGGCCTTGTATAAACTGCAGGTCAGCGTCACATAGGAGGTACAGTCTCATGCACACATGGAGACAGTGAAATCGTAGTAGGAAAAGGATGATCGAGACGGGTTGGAATTGGTACTTGAGTAGGCCAAGCTTGAGACTAAATATGAGAAGGAACACGTGAAGGGACTGGAGAAGAAAGTGGTTGTAGCCTACGAGAAGGTACCAAACAACATGTAGATGCTCGAGCTCACGGCAATAGAGATGATTGATCAAATTGTGTGTACAATTGATCAAGAACAACAAGAGATTAAGAATGAGCGATCAAAGGAAATAAGAGGCAACAACATAGATACAAGAGATAGAATGACAAATCCACATGGTGGATGACTTGTTCGAGAAAGAAGCGCAGCTCTTGATGAAACTAGAAGAGGATCAGTAGGTCGAACAGTGGGACTAGGAAGGATAAATGATAAGTGCATCTATATAGGACCTCAAATAGAGGTAGAATACAATGCCGATCATGAAGCATATCAAAGGGGTGAAAGACACGAAGAAAATATAGGCATAACTCATAACTACGTAGACGCAGAAAAAGGAGCGTTAGGATCAGATGGAACCACTCTAGGAGCAAGCAGAAGAAGTCATTGCACATGCAGAGGAAGCCAAAACATATATGGCAGAAACCCAAGTAGAATGTGCAAGGATGGTCAACAACGGGATTGGAGTGCAGATATTGGACACACTCAAGGAGAAGACCGCACAGGCCCAAAAACAGGCAATGAAGCTCATGGAGAAGTTCCAAGCAATCACAAGGCAGATTGATGAAGCACACATGGGTTAGGTGGCTTGAGACGAGCCAAATGTTAGTGTTGGGGGCCTGTTCGAAGTAGGCCAAATCGGAAATAAAGGCTATTTTGGGAAGAAAGGCATGCACGAGGAAAGGGACAGTTTGAAGAAATAACAACACGTGCACATGCATGGAGGGCCTAATGGCGTTAGGGTTAGGCCTTTTGTAATACATTGTAATGGATGATGAGTTAGAGACATATATATAGATACCTAGGAGGTCTAGAAGAAGCAATAGTTGTCCATTATGAAAGAGTATAGAGATTCGGGTTCAGAGAGTCTAAAGAGATGATGAGAGGAAGGAGTCATGTTTTGATAACTAGTTGTAATACTCTGTCATACAACCTAATTTTGTAATATGTTGAGTTGTAGAGGGTCAGATGGGTAGATCTAGAGGGTTAGATCATAGGTTGAGGAGCCTGGTGTGATCTAGTCCACCTCATAATAGATATCTTCTCGACTGAGAATGAGTTGTAAAGCGCACGACTCTGTAGTTTTGGAACTACCATAATACAAGATCTTGAGAGCCAGATCTTTGTGGACATATCCTAGGGGGGGTGAACCACGATAAAACCTATGTTATGTAATTAAATGCTTGTGTCTCTTTTACTATTTATGAGTAGGCATTAGCATGATGAATGAATGAGCTAATTACATTAAATTCATAATTGGGAAGGACCATATATTTCTTTAGCAAGTTAAATAGAACTCTCAGCACACACTTCTCATATCTCCATTCAATCCTAGACTGTAAACACCTGAGTATTGCAGTCACCCATTAAGACTATCTTGGGTGAGACTGCACAGTGTACTCCATGCACTATGTTTCCTTCTAGTTTACCATGAGGGTTGATAGTCTTAGAGTCCTTGTTGGAACCCTAGCAGACTTGGACCTGGTTCAATCAAGTTAAAAGTATAACTTAGAGGAATCAAGCCAACAGTCTTTCCCCTGTGCAGATCTTATGACCCAACTTCAAACCTTTCGGTTCCAAACCCATGGTTATTGTAGTCTCTCTTCTTTGCTACCATTCCATAAAAAGTTATACCTCTTGAGCTTCATAACACGAACAAGGTATTCTCTTTTCACCCAGGGATGCTCTAAACTTCGAATTTTGTCCCTTTCGATAATAATTCACTTTGAAATATTTGTCTCGTTAACCACTAACATGGCCCATCCAGGCTCAGTGTCGAAGCCATGGATATGATACCAATTTGTGACATCCCTAACCATCAAACTCTGCTGAAGAACGCTACCCAAACAACCTTATATGTTTTTATCTAGCCTTGATACCAATTTGTGACCGTTCCCAGCCTTAAACCAATAGGCCAGGCCATGCCACCAAATAACTTTGCACAAGTATTCACATATAAAACTTGACAGGAATGAATAGAGATAACATCTGATATTCATATATATTTATTTACATATCTATCTAATGCAATTTTAGACTATACATTAACATTCTGTACATACACATATTCTTGCGAAGTTCTGCTATCACACGACTTAATGTAGAAATAACAGTAAACACATACATGCAATAATCACAAAAAAAACCATAGATGTAACATCATATATAAATACATAGCAAGTAAATGAACAACTAAATGGGTACTTATATTTTAATTGAGGTCCACCAACTATGTGCATACCTTCCATGAACCTCCCTACCTTAGACCACGCTGCTCATCATGCTTAGAAGTGGGTCACCCCCGAGTTGGGACTAAACTTCACCAGGCAAGGGATTTCTAGGCTTGGCAAGGACAACAGGAAGGATTTTTATCCCAGGAGCCACTTACACCCACAACCCACATACCCTCATTCCTACACGCCTGTTCCACCCCAAGAGGGAACACCTTCACTATTACAAGTCCATCAACTACTACACCTCCCTTTCCTTGGGCTTCAACAACAGGCTGGACCAGAAGTCTCTTAGTACTGTAGCTGCTATGGGACTCCCTCTAGGATAACTCACTTCCCAACAAACTCTCTCACCTGGGGATAGTTTCTCACAAGCCTGAAAACTTGGTTCTTCAATTCATCTCTTATGTCAAACAAACACAGGTGATGTCAACAACAAAATTCGGCTAATGCACAGGTGATGGTAACAATTGAAAATGGGTATGGACACAAAATATAGCAGCAATACAAGCTTAGCCAAGGACTTCACTGGAAGCAACAACCAACCACTAAGACACAAAATGACTCATGAACAATACATATGCGTCGAGCTTCACAGGAAATACATATGAGAACTCTAGTATCTGCATGTTATAATGGCACGTGAACTAGTGGGGACTATGGCTCTCTTCTAGGGTGACTAACCTCACAAGGGTGCAGATGCAATGGTGAAGGAACCTTGAGAATCGTGAGAATCCTCAAAGTCGTGAGAATGGTGAGGGAAGCCCCCAACGAGCTGACTTTCCCACCTAAAATTTTCATGCGCCCAGGTTGACACATGTCTCCCTGAAGTTGCATGAGATCCACTTAACACTTGTCCCCATTCCCTAAGAACTTAGGAAAACATGGTTAATTCAAACATTAGACTCCAAGAAATAATAATATAATATTATTCCTTTAGAGGTAATCCCTCTAGCTTATCCCCTCTTCCTAGACACTTAGCCCCTTCCCTACCTAGTGGAGCTTAGTCCCCCATAACTCTTTCTTCGTGGAGGGTCTACATGCAACGATGTAACTTTTATTAATGATATGAGTATTTACATATACAAAATCATGCTCATTTGACTTAGCATCTGGATCAACAGCCTAATAAACACACAAGTCTCTCAACTTATAACCACTCGTCTCACCAGCCTAAAAACATAATTACAATTCATCAAGGGCTCGTCCTTGGGGTGTTACAATGATCTCGGAGGTGTCCAATAATGGTGGAAAATATGACCGAAGGAGGTTCACATTGAATACTGGATGCATACCAAGTAAGGGTGGAGTGTTAATCTCAAAAGCATTGCTACCCATAGCCTTGGTGATAGTTTAAGGCCCATAATGAAGTAGGTGAAGCTTCTGATGGGGCCCGGTGAGAATCTCCTTTTGCATATGTAACCAGACTTTGTCGCCAACCTGAAACTGGTGTGGTACCCTATGTTGATCATGGTGTTTCTTGTACTTAGCATTGGATTTCTACAAAATATCCTAGACCTGTTGGCGGATGTGTTGAATCCGCTCAATGAATCTAGTGGATTTGTTGATCGCAAACTGATCAGGGGAAGAGTCTATCTGTGTGGTGGCAAGAGGAAGTGAAACATCAATGGGTCCCAAGACTTGGAATCCAAGACCCACCTGAAATGGGATATGGCTGGTGGAACTATGGAGAGCCCTGTTGTAACTATGTTGTACATATGGGAGACTCTCGTCCCATTTACGTGGATGCTTAAAATTGTACATGTGCAGGATGTGCACAATCATTTGATTGACGACCTCTGTTTGGCCGTCGGTTTCGGGGTGGAAAGTAGTGGATGTTTTGATCTTGGTGTCCAACATAGACCAGAGACTCAACCAAAAGGTGTTGAGGAACCTTATGTCTTGGTCAGAGATGATGGTCTGTGGTATCCCAAATCGGACCCACACTCGTTTGAAGAAGAGCTTGGCAGTATCTGTTGTTGTGACATTCTTTTTACAGGCTGTGAGGATGGCCATCTTTGAAAACTAGCCAATGACCACAAACACACAGTCATTTCCTTGCTTGGTGGATGACAAGCTAGACATGTAATCCATTGAGATGGATTCCCAAGGATTCTCGAGAATAGGAAGAAGGGTGTATAAGCCTTTCTTCTTGATGGTTGGCTTAGAAATGGCATAGACAGTGTAAGATCTGATATACTTGCTAAAGTCCTGTCAAATTTTTGGCCAATAAAAATGTTTCTGAAGAACGACCACAATTTTCTCTACACCAAAATGTCTTGCCACCCGACTGTAGTGGGCTTCCCAAATCATCTTTGCATGCTCTCTTGTAGGAATGCAGAGATGGCCCAAGTGGCATAAGAGTCCATATTGAATGTGAAAATCAGTGACAGTTGCATCTGTACCCAAGAGCCGATAGGTGGTGGCAAAGTCCAGATCTTGCTGATAAATTTGGGGCCACTCAGATGTTGCATGTCCAAAGGAATGGAGCATAGTGGTGAGTGCACCCATAGGAGGCCGATTGAGGCAGTCAACGACATGATTGGAGATACTCGTCTTCATTTATTTTTATTCGTGCATGTCCCGGACAAGATCTGGGTACAAGAAGTTGGGACTCAAACCAGGTCCAGGAGAGTTTGCAGAAATCCAATGCTAAGTACAAGCAACGCCATGATCAACATAGGGTACCACACCAGTTTCAAGTTGGCGACAAATTCTAGTTACATTTGAAGAGGGAACGTCTCATCGAGCCTCATCGGAATCTTCACCCACTTCATTATGGGCCTTAGACTATCACCAAGGTTGTGGTTAGCAATATTTTTGAGATCAAAACTCCAGCCTTCCTTGGTCTACATCCAGTATTCAATGTGGACCTCCTTTGACCATATTTTCCACCATTATTGGACACCTCCAAGATCACAAAATAGTTGACACAAACAGAGCTCAACCCTGACTGCATGGAACAAGCATCCACTGACCATATAGTGGATACACAGGTCAAGGGCACTCGACATCAGCATATCTAGCTTTATCGGGTTGTCAAGGTAGGGAAAATCCTACACCAAGGAAAGTGGCTCACTCAAGGCCAAATCCAACAGAAGTTTCCTCACTTGATGGGGGAACTAAATGCAATGGATACTATTTCTTCCTAAGGGGGTGTTTGCACCCAATTCGTCACTTGGTGAGCAAATAAAGGGTGCTTACATGCCCAGTTGGGTCTTGCTGAGCATGACAGCTGTAGAGGAAAGGGTTAGAAAAAGAACAACAAAACTATAAGCAAGAATTAAATTAAAACAAACTAAAACTATGAGCATATGGAAAAAGAAATAACAAAGACAACAAGACCAATATCACCAATGTTTTTGAGCTGGTCTATTGATGAAATCAAAGCACAATGAAGAAAGGGAACTGTGGTTCCTTCTTCCTCCAAAGGAAGGCTCGTTGGGCCCTCACAAACTTTCTCTCCTTACAATAAGAAAATGAGAATGATGGTGAAAGAACTCCAAGCACATCCACTCAATGTAGAGGTGGATAGCTCAATGAAATGGTGCCAAAGGTGTTATTGTCAAGGAGTGAGTCCTTAAAACAATCTAGGCAGCATAACCTTACATGAAATTCCTTGAGAAAATGATGTTTCTTCATGGCTTTTTATAGCATAGCATTGGGTGATTATGTAACTCATTTGAGGTGTGAAAAGGGGCTCTTTAGGGCTCAATTAGGTCTTTGACTAGCCTACCATGCGGATTCAGCTCAGATTTGATGGTCAAATCAGGTTGGGATCTGGTCCATAAGTGGTTGGGAGGCCGACCAATTCAATAAATGTGTCGTTTAGCAGGTGCGTGGGCTTGTTCGCTAACAGTCGCGCATCGTGCGCACATGCGTGAATTGTACGTTCCTGTTCCGCGCATATGCACGCGCACCCGTCTTCTGTAAAGCACCCTTCAATTTTTGGTTACTTTGTATAGTTTTTGACCCTTTTGCAATGCTGTGAAATTAATCCAGTGCCATGAATGACTTCATTCCTGTTTTGACGATGCTGAGTTCTTGTCGCCATGTGCGGACAAAATTTCAGTGATAACAAATGCCCCCTGATGGATGAGGTTAGGAGCATACGTATAGCCGAAATCTATCAATGTTTCTTTTACTGAGAATGTTGTGGTGAGAGAGAGCAAGAGTGGGACCGTGTAGAGAAATCCTTTGGAGAAGAAAGAAATTGGTAGAACCCGACCTTCCAGAAGGTGCGTAACAATATACAACTGTGTACAAACGAGGCGGGCATGCCACATGCTCGTGTTATGTAACTCTGAAAAAAGATGATGGAAGTGTTGGTGTAGACAACTGCAGTGCCCTCGGGGGTGGTAATGATAAAGGAAAAAGACAATTCTGCAAAGGAACATACTCTGAACAATAGGCAATGATCGTGGTAATAAGCAGCGACGATGATGCGGGCATTGATGGCCCTACCAAGTTCAGAGGTCTTTGGCAAATGATAATAATAACTGCAATAGTCGCAAAGTAAGACCCACCGTAACATGAGAAAGTGTTGGCGTCGAATGTTATGGGGGCCAACGATAGCAGAGAGTAATGGTGTTTCACCCTGTGCCGTCCGAGATCTCTCATTGAATGGAAAATGAGAATCAAGATACTGTCGCCCTTCTGGAAAATTGTGCTGATGTCAACAAAAGGGGGACGCGACTCCCAGAAGCAAAGGGCTCTGCGGAATCTACTGAGGTGAGAAAGTGGCAGAGGTACACGGACGAAGTCAAGAAGTGGGAAGACTCAAGACTGCCCTTGGTTGGAGGGTGTATGATATAATGCGTGGCCGCAACCGTGTGACAAGGTCGAGTGTCAGGGGGACGCCAAGACCGAGGATAAGTTGTGCTAGAGGCAGGACAAGGTGAAAAAATTCAGAGGATAGAGGCAAGTGACCCGTGAGGTACTCTGAAGATATGGACGATGTCGGTAAGGGTAAATGAGAAGTAATGCTCCAACCAAGGGTGACATGGGTTGCGTGTGGCCAAAAAAGGAAGCAAGTCGCCAACAGTGACGACAAAAGCAAATAACTGGAAGTAAAGGTGTTTGTACAATAAATAATGAATAATTTGGGAAAAAGTGTACAAATACAGAAACAGGTGCCCCAGTGTGAAATGAGTGCCCCAGGGAGGGCAGAAATTTCTTGGAAAACTGATGGAGGGTGGGGGCCCCATTGGTGAGTTTCTGTATGAGGTAGGTGAAATGAAGATAGGTTCGCAGATGGGCAAACTGATGGTGGATGAAATGGTGGGTTCGTGATCCTGCGGAGGTGCAGGTAAAAAGGAATAGAACCATAAAGCGATGATCTTGGAGTCCATATGGGAAGCTAGCAAAATGAGGAGAAGAAGTATGTGGTTGATCTGCAACATGATGAAAGACTATCAGGACTCCCATCCCTAAAGGGTAATGAAGAACAACATGAGTGTCGAGAGTGCCAAAAGGTGCTATGCATGGGACAACTCATGTGGGTAAGAAAGCTACCGAGTAACAGTACCGAAGATGCAAAATAGAGGTGTGAGTACTGCAGAGCCAGAAGTGGGTATCCTAAAGGCCAATATCAGAGGGTGTGACTGGAAATGTAAATGCAATACAGCGGGAGAGACTACATGCCAGTGTTGAGTATATACCTGAAGGAATGATGTTGAGGGATGATGATCAAGTACCTGCACACAGAACAACCAAATACCCAAAGTGAACAATATCTGAAGAGAATCTAAGATATGAGCATGTATTAGATAAATGTGACAATGCGCATGCATACCTGACCATGATATGAAAAAAGGCACCCTGGGGGCTCAGGATGAAAAGTGACCCAGGGACAACTATGATGTAGGTGACGGGATGCTGATCCCGTGGTTGAAGATGCTTTGACAAATGGACGCCTTGGGCTCTCAGAATGGTGAGTGGAAGTTTGGCAAAAGGCCTATATATAGTTGTAGGGCCCACATTGCCACCTCATTTGTACCTGCTGCAATAGTGACTGGACGAGCAGATTTAGAGGAGATTTGGTGACTCGGGGAGGACGAGGCGGCCGATCGACGTTCTGTGAGTTTGAGGTTAGTGGTCTAATCGTCCTGCATAGAAATAGGTTTCCAATTTTTGGGCAGGGTAGGTACGGGGGGTCGTACAGGGGTAATTAGGGGTTTTTTGATAGGATGTGGGCTCACATGTGCAGGCGATCCAGTGGAAGGTGTGCATAGGTGCGCGCCTGTCCACCAAATATACGCGCATGAATGCGCGAGAGAGGGAATTTAAGGTGCGCCCTGGGGGCGCGCCTCTGAGGTGGACAGGCACGCACTAATGCGCGCCTGTGAGCTGGACAGGTGCGCTCGTGAGCGCGACTATATGATGGACAGGCGCGCTCACGAGCGCGCCTATGTAGTGAACAGGCGTGCATATGTGCGCACCTGTATAGTGAACATGCACGCATACATGCACGCCTGTGGGTTAAAAAACCGTGTCTTTGGGACAAGGTTGAAGGGTGAAAAATGAGTCTTTATACGCTGATATAGGACTCTGTGTTGTGTGCAGGTGGCTAGCAGTGAGTATGGCTGTTTGGTGGCATGAGCGAGACTGGTCGCAGTTGCGAGATGCTGTGGCCAATGCCGGGCCTGAGGTGCGAGCGACTTTAGAAACCTGTGGGTTGCTAAAGTTCTTTGAGTGCCCATTGATACGGGCACATGAGTACTTGCTACAGTTCCTGCTCCAGATGTGGAGTCTAGATCTCCACTACTTCCTCGTGCGAGGAGAGCAGATCCCCTTCACTGCAATGGAGGATATATATTTCTTGACTGGGCTCCCCTTCCGGGGAACGCCGCTGCCGGCAGAGCCTGTGCTGCCGATGGATACTCATCTTGCTACGGTCGCCGAGAAGTATTGCTCAGGCGAGAACTACATGTCTGGGACTATAGTGAGTGTGAGTGGTATAGATTCCCTGGCGCATCGTTGCATAGTGGCGATGACTATGCGCATGTATGGGTCACTTGCGACCCAACGGATTAGTGGTGGCTAGCTGATGGTGCTAGAGAGGGTGGTGGTGGACCGTGAGCAGTTTGCATGGAGGTTGATGCTACATGCGTGGATGGTCGCACAGTTGGATCGATGTCGATCCACAGGTACAGGAGAGTTCGCGTTCGGCTCGATCCTGGTAGCCTGGTTTTTGGAGAGGGTGTCGATGTTGTGCCCGCGGGTTCTACTAGAGGCGCCTGGGGCACGAGAGCCGCGATTGAGGCGGTGGTCTGTAGTTTTTGTTCGCCGCGGTGGTGGCGAAGGTGGCCATTATTTTACGGCACAGGCGGCGCAGATATGGCGGCAAATGCCGCAGGTCATACTTCGGTACCCCTATGCTGGGGTGGACTTCCGGGGGGACCCAGACATGGTGTTGCCTCTTGGGGAGGTTTTTGATCATCAAGGTATGCTAAGTTTGTGTATGTTTTTGATTGATCTTATGTTTTTGAGATATCAGTCCATATGTATGTGATATAGATGCTGATACAATCTGCTATTGTTGTTTGTTGCATGTGCAGATGTGGCACCTCGCGGGCGCGAGGTGGAGTTGCAGAGAGCGCCGGTTCAACGAGAGCCGAAGAGACTGCCACATGGAGAGAGGCATCGGCGGGATGAGGCCGTGGGGCGACCGGCAGATCCCGAGAGGGCAGCGAGGAGGTGTCGGTTCGACGATCCTGGTGCAGGACCATCTCATGCTCCTCCAGCGACAGCCGAAGTAGATTTTGATGATATACGCCGTCGGCTAGAGACGGTGTTACAGGATGTGCCTGAGGGCATGTGGATACGTATCCAGGACGAGGGATTCCTGGAGCAGTGTATAGGAGTACCGCCACCATGCCGAGGTATAGTGCGACGAGCAGCTATGCTCATCGCGATGACTAGTGGACGCCTGCCACCGGGGCAGGAGGGTCCTGTAGGTGTTCCACCACCACCGCCTGGGGCAGGTGGGGGTGGGCCACCACCTCCTCCTGAGGGGGGAGCAGCTGGGGGTGCGATAGAGGCACCCTGATGGATGTATATTGTATACCTTTTTGATAGGCTGGTGAGCCGGTTTTTTGTACCGAGATGTGGCACTGGCCTGCGGGCCGATGTATTTTTGTATGTAAACATGCGGATGGCCTGATGGGCTGATATAGATATATGAGTATACATATTTTTTGAGATCCTGATGTTGTCTACATGTACTTTTTGTTGATGATGATGATGATGTCTATTTTATCTATATGTTGTGATAGGATGTATGAGATATTTATGTATGTGTAGCTTGATGTGATATATGCCAATCTAACACCATGTTAGCTATTTCATCTGTTGTTTGATTCAATTGTCTTGGAATATGTGTAAATGTAATGGAATCAAAATGTCGAGATAATAATCTAACCTGCAGGTATTTGCGAAAGAGGCACGGATCGCGTACACGGTAAACATTGTTGAGTTGGAGAACGACTAGTTGAGAGTCGAGGAAAACGTTAAGGTGACGAATATGATGATGCTGGGCATTGGTCAGGAGGCCAATGACAGCAGTGTATTCGACTTGGTTGTTGGTTTCTGGTCCCAAACATATGCCACTGGAATGTAGCATTTCATGTGAGGGGGTGTAGAGAGCCCAAGCAGCCGAAGCGAGATTTTGTGTCTAACGGCTGGCGCCGTCGACGTAACCAATGTGGTAAGTTGGTGGAGGAGTCATCTGTCAAATAGCACAAAGGATAGTTTAGAGGCGAGGGAAGGAGAAAAAAGATTAAAAAATACTAAACAAGAAAATAACCTAAAGTAGCATGACTACATTTAAGCATAAAATTTCTTGAGGTATAACCCATTGATGGGTTCTTTGAGCGAGAGGCCTTCGGGGGAGGCCAGGATGTATGCGCCTTTGGTGA
>CBVK0100228360.1:0-25197 GCA_900067695.1 Picea abies
TCTTCCGATCTCACTTTTGGACTAATATCATTCATTGGATGGCATATTGCCTGATTTCATCCAACTCATTCAATTGTAGGGCTTGTTGTTTCTGAGCCTCATCCAGGTTCAATCCTAATTTTGCGGAAAAACGAAAGGTCCTTACTTGGAATTCTATAGGTAAAAGTACTTGTTTCCCGTACACTAGCTCATAACGGGTATGCCTAGTGGTATTTCTTCAGGTGGTCCGATATGCCCACAAAGCCTCTGGGAGTCTATCATCCCAATCTCGGTGTTGTAACTGAACAATCTTGGTCAAGATGGATTCTAGAACTTTGTTTGTGGATTCTACCTATCCATTGGCTTGCGGGTGGTATGGAGAAGATTTACGGTGTTTAATCCCATATTTCTCTGTTAGCTCTTTCATCATCTTCAAAGTAAATTGAATGCCTTGGTCAGTAAAAATTTCACGAGGGACATTGAAGTGAGTAAATATGTCTTCATAGATAAATTCGACAACATACTTCTATGTGGCCCTGAATAGGGCTTTTCCCTCTACCCATTTGGTGGCATAGTTCGTACAAACCAAAATATAGTTCTTCCTATGGGACATGGGTGAAATTGGTCCTACAAAGTCGAGGGCCCATTTTTCAAATGGTTCTATCATAACTTGGGCCTGCAAAGGCATTTCGTCAGATGACGTAGGTCTTCCTATCCTTTGGAAACTATCACAACTTCTCACATACTTGGCAGCATCTTTGAAAATTCTAGGCCAATAGTAACTTGAATGTAATACCTTATATGATGTGTGTTTGTCAGAGAAATGGCCACCACATGGTCCATCATGACAACTTTTTAGTATTTCATGTACCTCATCCTCTCGGACACATCTACAAATAATCAAATCAGGACCTATGCGAAACAAATCATGACCAACCCAAGAGTAATTAGCACTCTGTGTAATAATTTTCCTCTTTTCATGAGGTGACAAATGAGACGGTAACTTCCTAGTGGCCAGATAATTTTCCATATCTGCAAACCATGGGGTATTGACAGAAAGGGCAAAGAGGTGCTCATCTGGGAAAATATCATCTACAGGGATATCATCATCCTCATTCTTTATGTGGGAAAGAAAGTCAGCTACTACATTATCCTTTCTAGGTCTATCAAGCACAGTGATGTTAAATTCTTGCAATAACAAAAGCCACCTAGTCACTCGGCCATTAGTTATAGGTTTTTTCATGAGGAACCTAATGGAAAAGTGATCGGTATGTACAAATACTTCATAACCTGTAATGTAATGATGAAACTTGTTAATAGCATGAACAACTGCCAAGAACTATTTCTCAGTGAATGTGTAGCTCAACTCGATAGGGGACAAGTTCTTTCTTAAAAAATAAATAGCATAGGACTACTGGTCCTCTTTCTACCCTAATACACCTCCTATTACGGTGTCAGAGGCATCAGTGGATATATGAAATGGGAGAGTCCAATTAGGCCCTCTAAGAACTGGTGCCAAAGACAACTTAGCTTTCAGGGTTTCGAAGGCAATTTGACACTACTCAGTCCAAACAAAATCAACATCTTTTAACAATAATCCAAACATAGGTGCAACAATCTTTGTAAAATTTTCAATAAACCGTCGGTAATATCTGGCATGTCCGAGAAAGATTCTCACCTCTTTCTGAGTCTTGGGGGGTGGAAGTCTAATAATGATCTCAATATTTTCAAGATCAAATTTTATCTCTTAAGATGAAACATGATGTCCTAGAACCACTCCTTTACTTAACAACATTTTGCATTTTTCATGGCTTAGAGATAGGTTCATTTCTTGGCATCTGATAAGGAATTTTTCTGAGTTGTCTAAGGCTTCCTGGTAAGTGTTTCCATAGACTGTGAAGTCGTCCATGTATACCTCCACACAATCATGAATAAGATAGGAAAATATCCCTAGTATTGCTTGTTGAAAAGTGGCAGGAGCATTACACAATCCAAATGGTAAGACCCTATAGGCATAGGTGCCCCAAGGACAAGTAAAGGTAGTCTTATCCTAGTCCTTGGGTGTAATAAGAATCTGGTTGTACCCACTGTATCCATCTATAAAGGAGAAATACTTCTTTCCAGACAAGGTATCTAGAACCTGATCAATGAAAGGGAGAGGAAAGTAGTCTTTCAGAGTGGCCTTGTTGAATTCCTAGAAATCAACACAAATTCTCCATTTCCCGGTCACTTTCTTTGGAACCACTACAAGAAGGGATACCCACTTACTGTCGGATATGGGATAGATAAATCCGACATTTAACAACTTTTGAATCTCCTCCTTGACTATGTCTTTGAGTGCTGGGTTCATCCTTCTCTAGGGTTGCCTAACAAGTGTCACTCCCCCCTGGGTATATATGTGATGGATGAATGTGTCAGGGTGTACACCCTTCATGTCCATGTATTCCCAGGAAAATTCTCCTAATTGATCGTTAAGGATATCTACTAACTGTTTCTGTTGGTCTGCATCTAGCCCGGAGTTTATATGTAAAAATTTCCCTGGACTAATCTCGTATGGCATAGTATAATACATGGCAGACTCATCTATTTCGAAAATAAAATATGTCGAATATAAAATGGATGGATCCAATTGTTCTTGAAATTATTCCCCAAACATTTACTCAAATTGGGGAAAAGAATGTGGAAAATCCACACATGTGATAGCAGAAATAAACTGGTTTAGCACATTTTTTGTTGTGTGCTCCTGAAGTGCCCTTGCATGGTCACTTGGAAATACGGGTTCTTCCCAGTATTCTTTCTCGTATGGACATTCAACCCATCATAGATTCTCCATAATAGGTTGAGATGGAGGGTAAATGGTGAGCTTCTGGATAGACAGACCATTCGAGATGGTCATTTCTCCTTCTCTACAACCGATAAATGCATTGGCTATCGCTAGCCAAGGTCTTCCCAAAATAACGGAATGGCTCTGGTAGGATCTTTTGAGTGAATGACAAGAAAATATACGAGGTACTCCCATGAGGCTAAAGTAAACATGACATCATCTAAAATCCCTTCAGGTATAACCCTAGTCTTATCTGCTAATTCAAAAATGGTTGGGGTAAGCCGAAGAAGAGGTTGTAACTATAATTGTTCCAAGGTAGTAGCGGTCATAACATTGATAGTTGACCCTAGATCTATAAGAGTGTTTCCAATGGAGACCCCATTAATGGTTATGGTCACTACGGGGTTTCCTGGATTCCCATATTTTGCTAGCTTTGGCTGCTCTAATATGTCCTCGGAAAGTCCTCCTACCAAATGTATTGTAGGAGGGTCCTTTTGCTTCCTACCTGGCTTCTTAATACACAATTCTTTGACTACCTTACTATATATTGGAATGTCTTTAATGGCTTGAAGCAGAGGAATCTTGACACAAATATTTTTCAATTCATTCAAAATGTCAAATTCCGGTCGGGTGGTAGGTTTCTCGATTACCAAACGGTCTGGATAAGGAGGGACCTTCGTAATTTGTGAAGGTTCATTTTGGGGAAGATTGGGTTCTTGATTCTTCGGGATAATAACATCTTCTCACCTTGTGTCATATGTGGGTTGTTTGGTGGTTTCTTCTTCTTCTTCTTCCTGGATGACTACTGAGGGTGTCTGCCTCTCCATAACTTTTCTCGATCTTAGTTGAGTTTCTTGTAATGGAACAAGAGTAATAACATATGTCGGGAAGGCTTACATCTCAACATTGCTAAGAGGTTGAGGGGGATTATTATTAGGATTCGGCACTGGTTGTGTCGGTAATAGTGTTGGTCTCGGGGAGCTTACATTTTGAAATTGTAGTGATTGTTTTTGTGGAATGGGAGGTAAAGGTGGTGGAACAAAACCTGGCAAAAATTGCGGAGTGTTCAATGAGAACTGAGGATAAGGATGGTTGGACATAGGGATAGGTGGAGCTTGAGGGTTTCCTTTGTTGTGTCCTCCTCTCCATCCTTGAATCCAAGGATGTTTGTACTGAGTAGACCAATTTTTCCAACCTGGTGAGTTCCACTATTGTTGTTGATAATAGGGTGGAACTTGAGACTGTAGATCTGGGTATGTGGGTTGATTCCTAGGCTGCCATGGCCTCCTAGGAGCATAATAAGACTCCCCAGGATCTCCACTCCTATATATGGCTAATAAACCGAGAAATGATGGACATTTTTCAGTCACATGGTCTTTTGTACATAAGCCACAAACTGAAATGTTATCTAATGGGCATTCTCTTGAGGAATGCTTCCTCCTGCATCTTGGGCAATATATGCTCATTGCTACATTTTCCTCCTCCTATTTCTTTTTGAGTTTAAGGGTATCCAACTGGGAACCTATTGTTCTTAAGATGTCAGTCTTAAAGTTTTCTAAAAGGTTCCCTATCTTTTCTCTCGTAATACCACTTGAACTAACTGGTTTTAAGCTTCTATCATAACGGTCCCAAATATTCTTCCCTGTTTTGGCTCTACTCCTTGAGTAATTTTTACAAATTTCACATATTTCAAAAAATGGTTTATGATATATGTCACCTAATGCCATCAGGTTAAGCATCTCTAAATATTCTTCTGAAATTCCCTTAAGGAAAAGAGCCCTAATTGCATCCTCTAGGAGGTCATGGTATTTTGACTTCTGGGATATATAACCAAATCTTTCCATATAATCTTCGAGGGTCTCGTCTTCTAATTGTTGGATTTTAAAAATTTCATTACGAGACTCTTTGGTCTTGTAGTAGTCTTGGTACTTCTTGAGAAATATGTCTTTCATGGCTTCCCAAGACCTAATACTGGATTCTCCCAACCCCATGAACAATCTTATTGCAGATTCTTTGAGGGTGGAAACAAAGAGTTTTAATTTATGGGCATCTTGTATGTAGTTGTAACTCCTACACAAGATGTCAAATTCAAATAGGAAGGTGTCTGGATCTTCACTGTTTTTACCATAAAAGGTAGGCAGTGTTGAGAGAGGAATATTGTTCATGTTGACATTCAGAGTGGTGTTTAAAATAGGAAACCCGAAGGTAGTTTCAGTTTGGTTTCCAGTTTCTTCTTCCTCTCTGTGTCTTACATTGTTATGGTCTTCCTGATCATTCATATTGGCTTGAGTTCCGAAAAGAGAGTACCTAGGTGGTTTTATCTTTGAAGAAAACAAGGTTTCCCTTCGAGGTAAAGGTCTTTATATGGATTGGATATCTGAGACTATTGGTGCCAAAGTTTTTGTGTCAATTTGATAGATAATCACATTGGCTGAACTACCAAACAAAATATTCACATGTTCATGGTCTATGATATCTTTAAAGTTAGGGTTCCCTGGTGGTGGTGTAAAATCAAAGGTTGTATTGTTTGGTTCTATGAAAGGCTTGAGTGGTCTTGCCTCCTTCCCTAATATGATTGATGCTTCAATTTCTTGTTCTATAGTGCTCCCTGTATTAGTCGCTTCAGAGACTATTTTAGCTCTTTGAGTTGAGCTAGCGCCTGTTTTTCAGTATTGGTCTGTGGATTTTATAAGCAAAATGTTCCTTCCCCCAAAGAGATCAAAAGGAACCTTGGTTGAAAGGTCTGATTTTGATTTAGTGTATCTACCTTGTGGTCCTCTAGGCATATTCATGAAAGAAAGAAAAAACAAAAACAAAAAGATACCATTGATTCCTAGGTCTTTTCATGAAAAATAAAAACAACAAAAAAAATAAAAAACTACCATTGGGTTTGGGGAAACCTACTATAGAAGATGCACAAGTTCTTAACTCTCGTCTTAAAGTTCCCCTGCCACCAAACTAATGCTAAGGTCTAGAAATAATATAATTCCTGACTACTTCTTACCTTGAGACAACTCCCTGACAACGGAGCCAAAAATTATGGGTGTTCTATATGCACTAAAAACACAGTAAAAACCCATAATTAAATTGTCAACCCGGGGTAAGTAAACTTAGAGGTGTAGAAAAATATATGCCAAAGGTAGAAGGCTGGTAGGAGTATAGTCTAACTAAGGAATGAAACTATCTAAGGCTAATCTACTCAAGCAAAGCTATCTAATGAGAAAACCCTACTAAGAAAAATGAAACTAGGTAACCTAAGTACTTTTGGGCCAAGGGTCGATGGATAGTTCCTAAGAAAGAAAATGAAAACTCTATGTAAAGAAAACTAGTTTAACAATAAGCAAAAGAAAACTACTAAGCATAATAAGCAAATGACAAAAGCAAACTATTTTAACTTGCCAACCTACATTCAATGAGCAACTACCCTATGAAAGAAAATAAATAAGCAAGTAAGAAAAAGCACCTATCTAACCTATTAAAGCAAATAGACAAGTAAGCAAAAATAACTAACTAAAGAAAAAGACAAGTAAATAAAGACACCTAACTAACCTACTAAAGCAAAAGACAAGTAAGAAAAGGCAACTAACTACTGCAAGCAATCAAAGTAAAACTTCTCATTGAACAACTATCTATCATAAGAGGCAAGTGGACTAAATGCCTAATGCAAAACTATTTCTAATGCGTGAAAGGAAATATAAATGCTCAATGCAGTGCGTGAAGGGAACTCTATTCTATTGAGAGCAAGAAAGATTAACAACTAATTCTTAATCTATGATAAGAAAACGACTATCTAATCTATCAAAGCAAAGTCTATCTATTCTATAGAAGCAAATAAAACTATTTTCTAAGCTATGAAAGCAAGAAACTATATCTATGAAAGAAAGAAAACTATTCTTTAACCTATGACAAATCAAATATAATGTTGGTGGTTGTGTGAATGTCTTTAGTGTCAGATGATATCTCGGTGTCAGATGATATCTCAGTGGCACTTGACAAGAAAGGACAATTCCAATGGTATAATCTCAACACTAATCTCAATGGAAAAATGAAAGGTGTGGAGTAAACAATCCAATGAAAACTTAGCCATGACAAAAATAATGTTAAATACCCTGCATATTCATGTACAAACCATTAACAACATAACGAGATCATCATTATTTAACTAAGAAATTTAATTGCATTTTAATTCTAGGAGAGAAAATTGTGTAAAAGAAAACTATGCTATGTCTACTCTAATAATTCAAACTACAGTAAATAAATGACTAAAAACATAAATTAAAAACTGATATTAAAAAATAAATTAACAATCTGTATTAACCATCAACTAATTAAATGAAATCTATATAAAACTGAAGTAAGCAAGCTATAACTAAAAACTAGAATTAAATCCATCAATCCTTGTCAAAGGAAACCCCAAATTAAAAACTATATTCTATCTAATTAAACTCGGTTCTAAACTAGACTACAAAATCAAAAAATAAAGCATAATCTAACATCTAATTGCACACAGGGTTAGTATAGAGAGAGAGACTTTCTAATTGCACACAGGGTTAGTATAGAGACTTGCAAGCATGTTTCTAATCTACAATATCCGTGCATTCTAGTACATATCATCATCTAACCTGCAAAAGAGAATCAAAACAACTAAGCTACAACAAACTAGTTAGCACAATAAAAACATACATGTACAAGAAGATAAAAAGAGTAATTAAATCAAGAAATGAATAAATAAACATGATGACAGTTACTAGATTATTGGTGGTCCCCCCAACAAGTCGTGGTCACTCTCTAAAATCACACCATGAACTCAACAGGCCGAATTCACCATAAAAATCCAAAAACGCAGTTCTGGCATAATTCTGGCAATGTAAAAACTCAAAACAGAGTAAAATCATTTTTTTGACAATTCTAATGCTTATGCTACTTGGTTAACTATCATCTGACCATCCTAGTGGTATTTATAAGCTTACATACCAAGTGTTCTCCCACAGGAGGGTCGAACCACTTCTAATTTCGGCAAAATACAATGAATGATGCCCTAACTGACAAAACAGAGCAAGCCAATAATCGCCTTCTTCGGACAACTGAAACTGAGTTGTCTAGAGCTTAGTAGCTGGAGGGGATAAGGACAAACAAAACCCATGTTCCCAATTTTCCCAACACTGGCCGCCAATGCCATAACTGCCAACTCGCCTTCCATTTCTATGCAATACAAAGTGCTAGACAGAGTGTCAGATCGAGTGCCAAAATGAGTGTCGGATCAAGTGTTGGATCAAGTGTCGGAACTAGAAACATAATGCGTTTTTTCCCTGTAACACCAAAAAACGTGAATTAGCTCTTGGAAATCATAAAACATGATGAATTATACTCGATTCAGTCATTAAACATGAGTTACACGTACCTTATGGTGATCATACCATATTATCATAAAATTCTTCAAAAAGATCCTTCAAAACGTGAAAAACACATATGTACATGTGGAAAAAGTGTATAATAACCGTCATAAAAATGATCATATCTTAGGCCCAAAAGAACCCCTTATCTTCCACGCAACCCCTCAGAATGTCCACCCCCTTTCAGGGCTCCAATGCATTTGTTCAAGAATATCCATGCTAGGACTCTCAACATTCGTATTTGTGAGAAAACATTAACACATGCAAATGAATCTCAGACATGTAGGCATTAATTCATGGTTGTAATACACCAATAGTCATTGCAGCCTGCCAAGCCAAGATAAAAATTCTTGGATTTTACATAAATTCTACTTTTATGCATAAGTAATCCATCTTCTTGCATCTCATATTCTTTAATTTTCTATTGTACATTTTCTTGCAGTAAGCTTTATTTTACCTGTAGGTAATGTTGATCTGTAATAGCAGCATCTAAAATTCTTCTTTTCAAATATGACTGATGGATACTAATGGTTGTAGCATGCATGGGATGTACTCTTCTACTGAGTACATCAACAACCTTATTTTATTTTCCTTTAATATGCTTGATTTCAAAATAGTATTCACTTAAAAATTCCAGCCATCTCGTTTTCCTGACATTCAAAATTGGTTGTTCAAAAAGATATTTCAGACCACTATGGTCTGTTCTTAATTCAAATATCTTTCCCATGAGATAATTCCTCCACATATTCAATGCATGAACAATGGAAGAAAGTTCCAAGTAATGTGTGGCATAGTTCCTCTCATGTTCTTTAAGATTTCTGGACTCATAACCAATGACATGTTCATTTTGAGTGAGGACTCCACCAAGTACTTCCTTGCATGCATCTGTACATACCACAAAACTTTCATTTGGGTCATAAATATTTAAAATTGGTGCACTAGTAAGTAATTCTTTCAATGAATTAAATTTCTCTTCATACTCAGTTGTCCATTCAAATTTAATTCCCTTCTTTTGGAAAGAAGTGATGGGATGAGAAATCTTAGAGAACCATGCTATAAATATTTTGCAGTAACTAGTTAATCCAATAAAAGATCTAAGTTCCGAAACATTCCTGGGTGTTGGCCATCCTCTAATGGCTTCAATGTTCTCTGGATCTATTTCTATACCTTGTTCTGAAATAATGTGTCCCAAGTAATGGATCTGTTCTTGGAAAAATGAACACTTACTAAACTTGGAATACAACTGATGTTCCCTCGGCACTTGAAATACCAATCTCAAGTGATGTTTATGCTCTTCCTCTAACTTAGAATAGATAAGTATGTCATTTAAGAATACTATGACAAACTTATCCAAATAATTTATGAATATTCTATCCATTAAGAACGTAAAGATAGTTGGTGCATTGGTCAATCCAAATGACACCACTACAAATTCATAATTCCCATACCTGGTTCTAAAGGTTGTCTTATTGATGTCTTCTTCCTTGATTCTTACCTGGCCTAATCTCAAATCTAACTTTGAAAATATCTTCACCCCTCTTAGCTCATCAAAGAGGTCATCAATTCTGGGTAGAGGGTATTTCTTCTTCATAGTGGATTTATTCAGCTGTCTAAAGTCAATACACAACCTCAATGTTCCATCCTTCTTTTTGATAAAGAGTATTGGTGCTCCCCAAGGTGAAACACTTGGACGTATGTACCCTTTCTTCAACAATTTTCTAGTTGGATTTGTAACTCTTTTAATTATGGTGTACTCATTCTATAAGGTGTTTTTGATACCGGGGAAACTCCTGGTACTAAATCAATAGAGAAATTTATCTCCCTCTTTGGTGGCAACCCTCATATTTCTTGGAATACATCTTCAAACTATTGAATTACCAAAAAATCTTCAAGGATTGGCCATTTTGTCTTTTCTGGTTCCTCCACATGTGCTGCATACAACTGACATCATTTACTGAAACATCTCTTCAGCTATAAGGATGAAATATCCTATATAGAAATGGGTCTTGGAATTCCTTTCACAGTGCTCTGTTTTCCTTCTTCATCAAGACATGTAAATCTCTTGTTATGACAATCTAGGACAACATGATGCTTGTCCAACCAATCCATTCCAATTAGACTATCATAATATCCCAATGGTATAATATTTAGATCAACATTAGTGCCCACTCCATTAAGACTTATGGGGAAACCTCTCACCATCTCATTGATCCTACTTTTGGTTCCAATGGCTAGCTGAACCAAACTTGATTTTTCAAGATTGCTTTTCTCCAAATGTAATCTATCCACTATTTTAGGATCAATGTAACACTGACATGCTCCTAAATAAATTAAAATAGAAACATGATGATTAATGATCTTACCTTCCACCTCGATCATATTGGATTGGTACTCTACTTTTTGTTCTAAGGATGCATATATTCTGCCCATATCTTCGACTATTGTATCCTCTTGAATGTTGTGCATGGTCTTCACTCTGTCTTTTCTATGAGGAAATTCCTTGTACAAGTGATCTTCTTTGCATCCATAAAATTGGAATGGTGGTCTCCCCCTTTTTCCCAATGAGTCTTCTCTCTTGGATTCATCCTTAGCAGGTTGGTCTTGCTGATTTTTATTTGGGCTATTTTTGTTCAAAGGAGGTTTGAATCCTTTGTTTCTCTGATTAGATTTTGCTTTCTTCTTATCCTTCCAAGATTTCTACAAAGACTTTCTTCCCTTTCCTTGCTCATACATTTACTTAGCCTTCTTTATGGTATCATTCAATGTCATGGGCTTATCATATTGAATCTTCTCTTTATAAAATGAAGGCAGTCCACTCAAAAACCTATGTATTTTCAACTTCTCATCTTTTATAAACCCCATATACTTTAGTAGTCCTAAGAACTTATTTTCATACTCTTCCATGGTCATGCTTCCCAACCTGATTTCAAAGAAATCCTGCATTTTATTTTCATAGAAATGATCTAAAATGTACTCTTGAAAATATTTCTTGAATTTCTTCTAAGTTATCCTACTCTCATTTTGATCTAGATTATTTTTGGCATGAAATGAGAGTGGAGATATAATAAATAAATGCACAGAGATATCGCAGATATCCAATAATATAACATAAATGTATAAGAGATGCAACCATAAACACAGAGATATATTAATACATGATTTATATTAATGAAAGATATGTACAGAGATTGTAAAAATACAGAGTGAAAGACTCGTTAGAATGGTAGTAGCTTGTCTCTGAGAGGAGATGTGACGATACTCACATTCACAAGAAGATGATTACAATGATTCTCTGAAGGCCTTTTTACAATAAACAAGAATGCCAAAAACCCTATACATCAAAAAACCTAACCCTAGGAGATGAAGCGCCAAAAGTCATCTTGGCCCCGTTTGGGTAAGTTAGTACATCAACTTCTCGGGGTTGTAACTTTTGCATACGATCTTCGTTTTAGGCTCATGATAGCCCGTTGGAAAGGTATCATAGAGGAGATTCATTTTGGTGGAAATATCAAAGAAACTTCTATATTGCTTCTCATTTTCCCAGAAACGTCCTTTAGGGCCTCAAAATGGCTCGAGAAGTTAAAAACTGCTAAAAATAGTAAATTACCAAAATTGCTAGAAAGTTGTTTTGAGCCAGTTTGAAAAGGTGGGTGGCCACCAATATCCACCTAGATCACATTTATGTGCTAAAATTTCTTAATATGATCCCACCACATAACATATTTTCCATGTAGATGGTAAATGGCAATTTTGGCTTCTAGGTTTGATGAGTAGTTATGCAATTGAAAATACCTCTTGAGTCCAAGCAACCATGCTTCATAATAATATTATTTTTATTTTTCACCATCAAAGGATGGTGGCTTAAGCTTCCTTAGCTCTCCTTGAAAAATGTCAAATTCATGTTTTCTTCTTTGGTGCCTAACATGAGACACCTCTGGACTACTTATGAAATCTTCAGATGCATAAAATTTCCTTGTTGAGTAAGATGATTTTTATCTATGAGTTCTTCTAACACTTCTTGAATAACCATATCTTATATATTTATCTCTTCTTTCATGATATCTTCCCTCTTTCTCCTGTCTTGAGTTTGATCCACTCTTTGCTTGCATCTACAACTAATTTAGGATTTGCATCACTTGAGCATTTATCTTATTTTGTTCTCTTATCATCCTCTCATTTTCTTATTTGTATCTCTGTACTTATATTCTCACGATTCTCATATTCTCTATTAACGTTTCTTTCTCCCCTCTACCCTTGTGTCCATTTGATTCTGTCTTTGCATTACCAACACCGATATTTTGTCCTTTAGCTTCTTTATCATGACTAATTTATCCCTCTCCTTTCTCCATTAATTGAATATGAATTCTTGTATTGAAATGATATTTTTATACCCCCCTAATTCTACAAAATTTGCAAGTAACCGTTTTTGTTAGAAATATGCATCTCATAAAAACTTGTCAATTAATGCTACATGTCCTTTTTCTTCTCAATTTATGTATATTTATATCACAATTATCCAAAATATAATAATTCTAGATTATTATCCTTTGAATCATGTTTCCAATGGCTATACTCATTCCCTAATCTGATCTTTGAGATGAAAGTTAAGGCTTCCTAAAAAAACAACTTTCACCCCATTTGTGCATTTTCTCCATTGGTGTAATTTTATTGAAATTCCAACTTCAGTCAATTGCAAAAGAAAATATGTCAGGAAATAGAGAAAATTTTATAGGAGGAATATATAATAATAATGACAAGTAATTCATAAAAGCTCTCATATTTTCAATCTGATGCTCTAGTAAAAAACTGTAGCAATATGGAAATGACAATTGTCCTTTTTCACCTTTTTCAGAATATTTAGCAAAAATGGCTCTCTCAATCTGTGCACTTCTGGAAAATTTTCACTAAACCAAGTTTGTTTGTCGATATTAGAGTATAAAATGTCGATTAAATACAATTTTTTATTTTCGTGGTCCGTGGTCACTTTTCCTCCTCTGAAAATCTCAAAAATCGAAAAAAAGTGGCACGGAATAACGAATTTTGGCCTATTTCAACATCCCTATTTTAATCCCCTTAGGATTTATTCAATTCCCTCGTGGTTTAATCCTATGTCTTTTTTCTGGACACTCTCCATGAATTTTAACTTACTCTGGACCTTTGTTGATGATTTGGACCCAGATCTTTAAAAACCACTATTTTGCAATTTTTGACCAATCCGAGCAAGAATGGACAATGACCCTCTCTGGAATTTTTGTATATCTCTTCCCTATGGAAATAACCCATAATATTAATCCAAATGTGAATTAACAATCTACATTTATGACTAAAATAAGAAAATGGCTCCTGACTTGGTTTTTTTTTTTAAACTGCAGAGTAGTTTTTCCTACGAGGCAATCTGCAACGTCGATATCAAAATTGAAACTAATACTAATATTTTATATTATTGTCCTATCAATCCACCAAGATCGACAATTCAAATTCATTTGAAGCCTTTCATCACAATCATAGTTCTTCTCCATTAGAGTCATATTCCACTCTGACAGATCTGACAACCCTCGGAGTCAGAGATCAACGACTCTAATTACTACAGAGTCTCTACTAGAAATATGTTTAACCTTCCTCTCCTTCTCCTTTTCACTATATATTTAGGTGGGACCCACATATATCTACGACTAAAATCACATCTCACCCACCCGTCGATCTATGGCTCAGATCTCTTCTCAGAGTCCACCCCATCAGAGTCATTTCTCGCCTCTTCTCTCCAGGCCTCTAACATCCCTCCTCTGATGAACATATGAGATAAATTCTTGGATATTCACCGATCTATGATCTAGATGTCTCCTTGGAATCTCCCCATCAGATTCATTTCTCACTTCTTCTCTCCAGGCCTCCAACAACCCTCCTCCGATGAACAACTAAGATTGCTTCTCAGTTATTCGTCGATCTACGATCCAAATCTCTTCTCAAAGTCTCCCCATCAGATTTCATCCACCCTGTCATATGAGGCTACTCCGACCATTAGACTCCAATGACCCCATTGCATCCAAAGGTACATATCAATCATGTATACACCTCGATAGATCAACAATCCTCGTTGCTTTGGAGCTTCTCCCATCAGATTCCCATTGCAACCTAGTTATAGAATACCTCTATGAATTTATACTTTGACCAATGACCATGATGATCTTTCCAACCAAATCAACAGTCCATATCATCTCAACACCAAAACATGGGTTTTTCTCTAGGTTAACAATCTAATCTCTCGATCTTCAGTATGGTCAATCAAACGACATAAAAAATTTCGCCCGGTGCAGGATTTTGTAGCTCTCTCTTAATTACACACAAGTATTGTAAGGTTCCCTTTCAGTAATAAACCATTCCATCAAGCATTTCCCCATGCATGTGGGATAGATAAATAACACCCATTGTAGATCAATGGTGGAAAACCCATGCATAGGTAAGATTGATAGTTTTTGAGCGATGTTTTTCATGTTGAGCATAAATATTAGTTATGTTGCTCTGATCGTGATGGACGAAGGTTTTGGAATCAACTTGGATCCAATTTACAGGGGTGAAAGATAGGGTTTAAACAAAAAAACTCCCCCCTCTTATGTTGTTCAAAATCCATTAATTTATTTTACAATTCCAGAGATTTTGTCTTGGCATGTAGAAGGCCCTTGAAGTCTCGATGGTATAAAATAACAACTATGATACCAATCTGTAACATACCCAGCCACCAACAGGCTGGCTACGCTACTTCAAAACTCACCTCTGAAATGATTTCGAATTTATGATGACATTTAATTAATAAAGAAGCATGAAAGACTCGCATGTAGAGATCAAGATTCATGCTACAACATAAAATAAATGAATATAATTCTATACTCAACAATAACCAACAAGCATGCATATTACAAACACGAATCTGAAAGATAATAATTAATACACAGTGGAAATAAATATAGAGGTAAATGAAACCATGACAGAGAGAAATTATCTTTAATGAAATGAATCACCAATTGACTACATAACAAGGATCTTCCACCCAACCGTAGACATTGTTTTTCCAAGTCTCAATAATAATATCACCCACTATTAAATTTGAAAATTTTTGCGACGAAGTAGAGACAAATTTTCGTCGGCATAGAGTCATTTTTGCAACCAAGATAAAAAAAAAATTGTTGGAATTAATTCATCGGTCTAGCAACCACACATGGATCTTCGTCGGTCTAGCGACCAGAAAAAGAAGCCTATTCACAATAAGGAAATGTTCGGCTAGCGACGAATTTTAGTCAGTCAAACGTCTAATATTAGTCTCAAGAGTGACCAAAACAACTTAGTCAATAAACCACTATGAGTCGCTAGAATGATGAATATTAGTCGCTAGAACGACCAAACCATCAGTTAGAAAGGTCAAAAGAAGGAGGATCAGTTAGTTGCTATCTGACTAGCGACGAATAGGTTGGTCGCTCTAGCGACTAACAGGTTGGTCGCTAAATCGACCAACACGTTGATGTTTGCGACCAATTAGCTATACTAGCGACGAACAGGTTGGTCGCTAAAGTGACCAACACGTTGATGTTTACAACCAATTAGCTATACTAGTGACGAACAGGTTAGTCGCTAAAGCGACCAATATTGGGTTTTTTTTTAAAAACAATTTATGCCATTCACACAGGATATATGCAAATCTGACCTACATGAGCATTCTTTAATAACAAAAATGAAATGGTTCATGACTATAACAGACAATTAAAAAAATTGCAATGCAACTATCTATATGCCTATGTTTCTTTTGATTTTTCAAATTAAAATGAAATGAATTGCAAGAAAAGAAACCTATAGATATAAACAACCATTGAAATGCAAAGTTACAACCTATTTGCAGATAACAAACAAAGAGTCAAACCCTCAAAAAAACTCTTGAAGGAAAGGTAGTAAAACCATAGGGGGGTTTGTTCCTCAATCGTTTGGATTTTTAAGGGTTTTAAGCCAAACCTACAAAATAAAATCTAACTAATCATCCACATGCCCTAAATATAAACCTAGTAGACACACAAAAGCGATAAAAACTAGAAAAAATATTTTTTTTAACCCCTACAGAAAGTTACCTCAAAAAGTGTGTTGGCCCATGACGAAAGGTACCATGTTTCCTACATTGAAAAACAAAGGAACCAGACCTTGTTGATGCATTGGTCAATGCACTTGTTCACCCCAATAAGTGTGATGGTCTCTAGGGGGTCTCCTGCACCTGGGAGCTCAACTCTGTGGGATTCCTTTGTGGTTTCCAACCCCTGTCACTTGAAAACACAAGACATAAAGCTAAAAGAAGTCAGAAAAACCTAAAAAAATCATAAAAAACAAATAAACTCATTTGCCACACACCCACAATCAAGGATCTTGATATTGGCTCATATCCCTAGTGGAGTCACCACTCTATTGGTGCAAATGTACAAACAGAGTGAGAAACTTTGCAAACCTTGTGGTTGCTACAAGATTACATACAAATGAGTTAGAAAACTAAAAGCCCTATATTTCAATGAACTAATTTATTCTCTAAGTTATGTTATTCCTATATATGGAAGTAAAATGCAACAAAAAAATAAAAGACAAGAACAACTATTTGATCAAAGAATAAATGAATCCATTACCCAAATGGTAGACTTCACAATATCACTGGTGGAGAGATCTTGAAGGTGTTTATCTTCTATTGGCCTCTCCTTCAGAGGGTTCTTTGACTTCCTCGAGTGTGTGGTTGTAGTTTCTCTTTCCTCTAGCTATAGATGGACGCAATAGTGTGCTCCTCAAGAAACTAGGGTTTCATTGATAAAGGGACAAACCTAGGTAAAAAATCCACAACGAGGGAAAATGAGAGAAAGAGGAATGAAAGAGTGATAATGAAATGGGGGGAGACCTCTCCTTGTTTTATAGGAAAAATATGGAATTTCTCTCATATTTTTTCTTTTCTAAATTAAAAATAGGAGGGAAATTCATAAAAAGGGTTTATGAATTAATTAAGTGGGATTAACTTTAGGGAAATGGTTCCTAAAGTTAATTAAAGGGGATATTTATGGCTTTATGAGTTAAATTAACTTTAGGAAAATGGTTCCCAAAGTTAATTAAATGGGATATGGTGTAAAAGTCATGATACCCATACTATTGTTGGAGTATTTCAATACACATAGCATTTTGTTCTAGGTTAAAATTTGAACCGGATACTCCCTTTCACCCCAATTTTCTGGTAATGGCAATGATGGAGAATTTTTTTGCCCCTATTTTCTGGTAATGGAAACGATTTAGAGGTATTTCTCCCTAGTTTTATGGTGTTGGAAATGATTCAAAAAACAATTAGGGCTTGGGAAAAGGCTAAAAGAAAACAATTGTAATCTATTTTCTTTGATTTACAAAATGTCTCTGCATATCATGTTAATGTTGTCTTTGCTAAGAAAATCGAAAGCACAAGCAACTACAATGTGAGAGAAATCTTATGTATTAGTTAGAAGAACTTTCCTATTGTGTTTTCTTCTTGAGTTTAGGAATAATTTCTTATGTGTATTTTAGGGCAACTAAGAAAATATTTTATTGTCTTTGAATTGAATCCATAGATTTCATGAAGACAGTGAGGAGGCTTACAATCTTAGCTGAATCTAGCAGTGACAACATGTTAAGGTAATTTTTGGTATGCTTCAATATACATGCCTGATTCTTCCATTACAAGGTTGGATCTCGTTCAAGATCATTAAGTTTATTGTTAAGTGTGAAAAACTATCTAATAAGGATGTAACTTTGGAGGAACAAAATTTATATAATGTCTAAAATTAGGATGATAATGATATTGACTCAAATTTAATGTTTTTTTTAACCTGGTAGGTAATCTCCTTCAACTGTTGAAGGTAACATAATGATCAAAAGTCATGTGTTATTGATCAAACTGATCAAAATAGACCCTAGGACAAAGAGTTAAACTTCATTAACTCTGTGGTCAATCAATACATAATAGAGCATTTCATGATACAATATTTTCATTTTGTCCAATTCTTTCTTTCAAAGTGGCTACATATGAAAATGGTCAGTGAAATGGATACAGTCTTGTTTAGTTTGAGAAAAAAGACTGAAAAAAAAAAATCCATTGAAAATTTGACTGGTTTGTTGATGAATTATAAACAGGTCTATATTGGTCTATTTGTTTGATCTCAGGAAAGAGATATGAGATTTAAATCATGGCCCATTTATCTGTACATTTCAAATCTTACTAGATATGTTAGAATATTGACAAATATTGTTGCATATGGAGAGTTCTTGGCCAACAGGAATCTATGAAATGCACTCTATTATTTTATCTTTGTCTATGATGAATTGGATGGATATTTTGTGTGTATGTTGAATAAAGTGTTTATTTTTGGAGTTGTGACAAAGAGGCTTGCAAAAAAACCATTAGATAGCATGGTCAAATTTTTTATGGTAGTGTTGAACTAAAATTACCATTGATGCTTCTATGCTTGTTAACTTTGTCAGGTTGGGAAATCAAACAAATTGCCAATATTGAACAATTTTATATAGTTGCAGATACCATGTGTTCTATAAGATTCAAATCTTAGACAGAGGCCTTAAATTGGTATTCTAAGATGATCTTGATGGATTTTTATTGCATATTTTTAGATCCTATGCCATTTATTTTCAAATTATATGGATGTATCTGCTAGTACATCAAGTTGATATTACAATGGTAAGAAGAGATGGTTTATTGAAATCTCATCAACCAATGTTGAAATATTTTCCAAAAGACAGAGAGGAATTTTCTTCATGTAGTGAAGGTGATATTTCATAAAAAAATGGAAGCAGGTTGTTGTTCTGGTTTGGATAGAAGGTTATTTAGTGTACAGTTGCACAAAAATCTAGAGAATAAGAGGTATATCATCCCATTAGAAAAGAAAAATGCCAATTTTTGTTTCTAAGTAGTCAATTATAAGTCCACATTCCATCAAATGTAAGATGTCACCATTATGGGCTCTGGAAGGTCTACATTTCATCAAATCCAAGAAGATTTATTCAATGGTTATCAAGATGGATCTTCTTAAATCCAATGAGAAGACCAACTGGATGTATTTGAGAATGACAATGATTCATTTGGGTTTCTGTTTTCACTTTTTAAATTGGGTAATGAATTGTGTTTCCTCTATATGTTTCATAGTGCAAATGGAGTTTTTGTTTGGAAGCTTATGTTGCCCAGGGATGTTGTGTGTGCTTCTTGTATGCAGACAATTATATAATGTTAGTGGCTAAAGGAATGATGTTGTCTTCAACACATCCAAATTTGGCGAGGATGATTCGAAAGCCCTTATATCAGATTTGTGACATATGCATGATCCTCCAGTTATGCGAAATAAATATATGCTTCTTGTTTAAGTGTCTCGAAGAAAATTTGAAGACAAATGCAACCAACAAGATCATAAATGGAAGGAACTGGAATAAACTCATAAACAAAGGCATATTTATCTTCAAATGGTTGTTGGTGAGCCTCAAACCTTTACTGCTGAAACAAAGGCATATTTATTTTACCTCGGGCCACATATTTGACTTTAGATTTACACTTTCATGGCTCTAAAACACATCCCAAAATTATGTTCATGTTCATCCTCTCATTCCTTCCCACGATTCTATCTTCTAAAATGGCCTTCATGAAAATGAAAACACCATTTTCAAGGGCAGCATTTGTCACTAGAAAAATGCATACACTAATGATACAACTAATATACATGGAATTCTTATTGTCATCTTCAGTTAATCATTCATTGACCAACAATGATACCGACAAACATGATCTGTTTTCTTTCAAGCAACCATTCATATATGATCTGTACAATAAATTACAGAATTGGAATACCCATATCAGCTTATGCAAGTGGACAGGAGTTGAGCGTAGTTCATGAAAATAGAGAGTGGTTGGTGTCAATATTTTAGGTATGAATATATAAGCTCCTTTCTCTCCTTTTCTTGTCAATGTTTCTTTCCTTGAGGTAATTGATATTTCAAACAATCATTTTCATGGTCATATTCCGCTAGAGTTGGGAGGTCTTGTTGGCCTAAGAGAGCTCTGTCTTGATAGCAATGAATTGCAAGGTCCTATTCCAGCTACTATAGGTGGGTGCTCCAATCTAACAATCCTATCTTTGTCTCAGAACCATTTGGGTGGAATAATTCTTAGAGAATTGGGAATGCTCACAAAAGTGAAAATGCTTGACTTAGGATTAAACAATCTCACAGGTATCGTACCCTCAATTTTAGGGCACCTCTCTTCTTTGGTTGAGATTGTTTTAGGTGAGAACAATCTGCATGGAACCATTCCTCCTTCACTCTCCAATTTCACTTTACTCAAATGGATGGTCTTGAACGAGAACAAACAAAGTGGACCAATTCCATCAGAGTTTGGTGCCAAACTTGCCCATCTGCAGGAATTACATCTATGGGGTAATAAACTAATAGGAAACATACCAGATTCTCTTACCAACTGTTCCCAACTCATGCTACTCTTTCTCAATGAAAATTGGTTAATTGGAATAGTGCTGAAAGATCTTGGAAAATTGGCCCATCTTGAAAACCTTTATTTACATGGAAACCAACTTGTTAGCACTCCCACTTTTCCCTTTCTGACTACATTAACCAATTGCTCCAACCTCCAGCTACTATAGCAATGAATTTTAAGGTCCCATTCCAGCTACTATAGGTGGGTGCTCCAATCTAATAGTCATGTCTTTGACTCAGAACCATTTGGGTGGAAGCATTCCTAGAGATTTGGGTATGCTCACAAAATTGAAAATGCTTGACCTAGAAGTAAACAATCTCATAGGAACCGTACCCTCAATTTTAGGGCAACCTCACTTTACTAGATTTATCAAACAATAATATACATGGAAGGATACCTCACGAAATTGGCAACCTGACAAGCTTGATATATCTCGAACTGGATGACAATATCCTAAGTGGCAATATTCCATTAGAATTGAGCATGTTCCATAGGTTGGAAAGATTGCACTTGTGGAACAATAAGTTGGAGCATTACAACTGAGATTTCTCATCTAAGAAATCTAGGAAGCATGTCATTTTGCCAAAATTTCGCCCAAAAAGATGGGTTAAAAACTCATAAAAGTTTCTTAAAACTTAGAAGACGTTTGTATATCGCATAAAAACAATTTTTTGCGATGCAATGTATTGCACCTAGATATTTTTGGTGCGATACACTGCAAAGGAGGAACATAGATTATTTACTTAGAAAAAATTTCAAAAAATTATGTATGGAATGAAAATATTTTTTTTGCAACACAATGGGTATCGCATGAAAATATTTTTCATGCTACACAATATTTGTATCAAGGAAGTAGACCCGAGACTTGGAAAAAAAATGAATCTTTTTTAGAAGGATTGCATATCATGCAAAAAGAATTTTTGTTCTAGTGTGGTGTATCACACCAAGATAATTTTGGTGCGATACACTACACAACAAGAAAGTCTCAAGAGATGCGATAAAGAAATGAGCATTATCATGATAAAGAAAAGTTTGAAATGTGCAATGTATCACACTGTAAAATTTTATAGTGAGCTGCATCGCAAGAAGATAGTTTTAGAAAGTGTGAAAGATAAGGAAGGATGGAGAGAAGGACTTAGAAGAATAACTTGAAGAAATTGAAAAGATAAAAATTTGCAATGCAATGTATCGCACAAAGAAAAATTAAGTGCAATACATTGCGTAAAATAAATTTATAAAGTGCGATAAAGATGTTGTATGGATTGAAATTGTCGAATGAAATATGTTGTGTGGTGAAAAGTTATCTGGTGCGATAAATAAATTTACGAGGTGCAATAAAGACGTCACATGAGGTAAAATTTTAAACTAATCTAGTATTCTAAACTTGTTATGGATGGACTAATAATTTTAGAATGATTCAATTGCAGATATTATATGTTAATTGTACACAATCTAGTGACAAAAGATGTATTTCAAGACATTTAAACTATTTTTACATTAAAAACAACAATTTCATCAATTCAAAATTATAATTTTAACAAAAATAATCTCCAAGAAAATATAAAAAACATAAAATATTTAACTTTCTTAACACATTTCCTATATTATTATTATTTAATATTAAGATTGACTAACATATATGTAATTATATCACTTTAAACTAGTACTTAACAAGATCCATACCTTTGAGTGATGGGGTGCCTCCAATGTTGCTCCTCTCCATCCTGCAATTCATCACATGACTTAATTATATTTCAGAATAGTAATTAAAGATGTAACAACCTCTACAAATTAATGACTAAATATGAATACCTAAATGAGCTTCTCTTCGTTTCGAGAATAAATTATTCTCTAGTGAACAAGACTAACCACGTGAAGGTGGAAGCTATTTTCGCCCTTCCCCCCCTCTCACATCACTCTCATTTCCCCATACCCAATCTATCTAGATTTTAAAACTATAATTAGAAATGACAGTAACATTAAATGTAAGCATAAAACATTCATCACCATGTGCTAAAACAAAAAACATGAAAGCAAATAACATTCATGACATTTAGGAAAACAAAATACATTACATTGGACCAGAAATATATTGGATTTATATTAATAATAAAATGTCTAATCATTTGTTTTTCTTCTTCTTCTTCTTCTTCCTAGTATCCATGAAAGTACAAATTAAGTCGTCATCATCATCATTTAACTGATCCCCCATAGTTATTGGGCCTTCTTGAAGTGTTGCATCATCAGTACTCAACACCTCACGGCATGATGAACTTCTAGTATTTTGGCGTGGAGGTTGAGGATGCGCATGGGCATCCATTGTTGCAACAAAAAAAAAAATTCAAGTGATATTATTATTCACTATTCCTAGGGAAATTTAATTAATACAGATTTAATTACAATGTTTTATACCTAGATTAGTCGGTGCAGTAGAAACATTAGTTGGTGGTCGCATTGTTGTTTCTGCGCTTGTTGATCTCTGCTCTCGATCGGGCGCATCTACATGCTCTGCCATATGAAATAATATAAGTATTTAGTACAGAATATACCCTAAATATTAGTACTCATTGAAAAATGGAAAAACATTAAAAATGTGTGCATACCACTATGTAATGGTCCTTCGGAAACAACGCTTGAATCAATATGGGGGTCAGTATGTGGTTCAGTAGGTACATCAGGAGCATTGGTAGCATTGTTACTCTCTTGTGAATGTGGAAAAGACACACATTATTTTACATTTTAAATGAATAAAAAATATATTTTACATTACAAGTAATCAATGAGTAAAAACTAATCGACAAGTTTTTAATTTCATTTTATTTACCATGTCCTCCAGAGAGACACATGGCGATTGCCCCAAGCTTCTTTGTCACGCCACCATGCCATCAAAACCCTGCATGAACCCGACCTTTAGATCTTCTTTTGTGGCTTGGTCATTGAACAAATCCCCCTTCATTATCAAAATCATTAGTCACTAGCTACAATGAATTACATATTTAGTGACGATGATAAAAAAAAAAGTAAAATGTTTAGGGACTTACCACCTTGACCCAGTTTATGTTGGTCGTGTTTGTATTGTCTTGCCTTTGTTGCCTTGGAAGTGTCTTGGAGTCTACGCAATATTTTGAGATACTTTAGATATTGATTGTTTTCCTCATAACACGACCATCATAGTAAATTGAAAACACCTCTTACCTTCCAGAACCAGGTGGTTTCTTCCCTTGTGATTTCATCCCTAATTCTCTTGCATTGAGAATAATTTCTTTCCACTCCCTCTCGGGGACAACCAAAGGGCATTTGCACTTGGGGTCCTTTACTAATTTATTCCTATACGCCTCTCTAACATGTTTCAAATGCTTGTTGGTCCTTTTTAGAACTTCCATCTTATTGAACGAGTCACCAAACTCGCCAACCAGTCTGGAGATAAGAAGGCTTTTCAGTTTGGAATCTTGTCGATTCCATCGTAGTCGAATGGTCTGCCCAAAAATTTCTAATCCATGGTCATGCAAACTATTGTAGAACACATTGTTTCCTGTAAAACATCGTCATCATTAGTAATTTAAATCTCATTGATATGTGATTGTTTAAACAATTATATAACATGAATCTCTATAAAGACATATAATATTAAATACATGGTAGTTGTACTATTTTTAGAGGAACCATGTCCTGGTCAACCAAAAATGATACCGCATTTTTTCATGTGATTTGGATACGTGTAGCACCAGGGTAACAATCAACGGAAGAGTGATCAGTTCCATGATCATGATCACCACCTGCACGATCTGGAGTGTGTTGTGGGGGCATGGCATCACCCCTAGAAGCCATAGAATCAGTCTCAAGCGGCACACTTTGGGTGGAAAATAGCCTGGTGGCTATGTGGCCATGCAGGTTCGTTGTTGTAGTCCCGCTAATGCTACCAGGACCTTCCGCTTCCCCTTTCATCGATCTCACAAAATTCTACAATGATAAATATGTGTTAATTACATATATCAAACTACAAAATTTAAAACCAAAAATTGATATTGTTAGATGACATGACTTACCCCATAGTTTGCTATCTTAACGCATAATTCAGCTATCCTTTGGAAATCCCCAGTAGTTTCCACCCCAACAGTGACCAAATCACGGAATTCCCTATTGGCCTTTCTTAGGGACAATTCTATTGTTTGCAAAGGGTCTCTAGAATCAAATATCTCTTCATCACTTATATATTCATTGTTTTTGGTCAATGCAATGCTAGGAACAGGGCCTTTGCTCCAATCAACGCCTTTGCCATGCTCAGGGCCTTTGCCACTATCATCACTCTGGCATAATTTCAAGAAGAATGTTAGTACGTGCAAGAAATATTGAAAAAACAAGATATGAACTAATGGAATATTGGCAAATATTATCAAATGAAACATTCACACATACAAATTAGAAAATATTTGGAAATGAAACATCGAGCAAAAATTAGCAAATGGAACATTCAGAAA
>CBVK0100228361.1:0-25190 GCA_900067695.1 Picea abies
CGCTCTTCCGATCTCACACAGTTTGGATTGTTGACAACACCACACCTGCAACCATATAACATCGGGTGGCTTCGCCAAGGATGAGATCTTTGTGTCATCCAACAATGTTGATTGTCATATGACATCCAACCCTTCAAGGATGAGGTATTATGTGATGTTTCTCCACTAGATGTATGTGATGTTCCCTTGAGCCAACCATATATGTGGAAGCGCCATGCTAAATATGAGTCTCGACCCTGCAGTGTCATTGCTTCTCTGGGGGGTCATCTCTATAGAATAATAGAGGTAATTCCAACTACTATTCCACCTAAAAAGTGTCACAAGGTAGTATCTCATACTAGAGAATTTAGCTTCTTCACAATCTGTTCAAAAGGAGACCAGAAGGACACTGCAACCACTACAGCCTCACCCCAAGCACCTTCTATCAAATAGAAGCAAGTCAACAAGGTTGCAGCAAAGTGCAAAGATTCCTTCTGCACATCGTCCTCTCATGTAGCCTGACTTTTTGAAGGGCCTCAGCCTCAACAGGTTCGTGACAATCTTCCACAAACTGAGCAGCATGATGTCTCTAGCAAGGCAAGCAGTTCACCAAGATGCAGATTTAGCAAATGCTTTTCCCTCTCCCCCGAGAGCTCAACGCAATGGAGAACATTGCTTCCTAAGGAGGGAGGATTGATCCAAGTGGCTATCATTGGTGACCCACCTTTTTCAACTGGCTCAAAACAGTTTTTTGGCAATTTACTATTTTTAGCAATTTTTAACTTCTAGGGCCGTTTTGAGGGCCCAAATGAAGGATTATCAAGATTTAGACTCTCACTGATATAAGAAGAAATTATTGATCCCCAAAAATTAATCTCCTCGACAATACCTTTCCGATGAGCTATCACTCGCCTAAAACGGAGATCGTATGCAAAAGTTACGACCCCAGGAAGTTGGTGTACTCACTTATCCAAACGGGGCCCACATGAATTTTGGCGCTTCATCTCCTAGGGTTAGGTTTTTGGATGTCTATGGTTTTTGGCATTCCTGTTTATTGTAAAACTACCTTCAGAGCCTCATTGTAACAATCTTATTTCGAATGCGAGTAGCCGTCACATCTCTTCTCAGAGATAAGTTGCCACCATTCTAGCGAGTCTTTCACTCTGTATTTTTACAGTCTCTATACATTTATTTCATTAATAAAAATCCTGTATTACGGTATATCTGTGTTTATGGTTGCATCTATGATACATTTATGTTATATTATTGAATATCTACAATATCTTTGTGCATTTCTTTATTTATCTCCACTCGCATTTCGTGTTGAAAATAATCCAGATCAGTGGTATCAGAGCAGGCTGCTCTTGATCATTTTTTTCAATGCATGTCCCCGACGAGGTCTGAGTATAGAAAGTTGGGTCTCAAGATTGTCTCTCTTGAAGACAATCTCTCTTGCACACCCAAGAAACCCTCAATGGCGGAAGAAAATAAAAACGATGGAGCTGACAATCCTATCAATCTGTTGCTTGAGCAATCTCTCACGCGAAAGAGAGATGAAATGATGGAAAATTATTCCCACATCCTTCAACACCTGCCGATAGCAGCAGGCGCATCTTCATCAAGAAACCACTTTGGAGGCACCTCACCTTTCAAGGTACAAATTAATTTTGATATTCCTGTATTTGAAGGACAGATAGATGCATAAGCCCTAGAAAAATGGTTAACTCTACTAGAAGGTTAATTCTCTATTCACAACTTTTCTAACAAATAAAAGATCACCTTCACACTCCTTAAATCTCTCCCTCGTGTCAAACATTGGTCGGAAACTTATTGGAAGAAAAGTTCCACAGAGGAGTCTGCAATATACAGGGTCAATCCCACTTGGGATTTTTTTGTGGATGTGGTAAAGGAACAGTATTACCCTATTGGGAACTATGAGGACCAGTACATGAGATGGACCACATTGTGGCAAGAGAGGGGCCAATTAGTTCCATATTTCACCAATACCTTCCATACCTTGCGCACCAAGCTGGGTATCAAAGACTTCAAGTGACATTTGGTTCTGAAATACCGTGGGGCTCTACGTAGATACATCCAGACTTAAATGGATTTTTTGGACATTTCATCACTCGGTGCTTCTTATCGATATGTTGTTAAAATTGAGAAGAAATTTAAGCACCAGAACAAATGGGAGTTTGGGTATGCAAATCCGCAACAACTGAAGTATGAAAAAGATGGCCCTAACAAATAGTCTCCCAAAAACTAGTCCTAGACACAGGAAAAGAAGGGTCACGGGAAGACAAAGAAGGACACTGAAAAATGGTGCAAGTTCCAAAAAATCCTCTGGCACAACACCGATGAATGTGGCTCAAAACAATCATTGTTGGCTGAGATCAAAGACAAAGATATGAAACCTAATTCAGACTCTAATTCTGAAAATAATGCTAAAGGACAGATCATCGACGTGGACCCCACTGTTATTATCGCGACCGCAGAAATTCAACTAGAAGAAGCCAGAAAAACCTCATCTCAACAGAGGTTGTCAAACAGTAGGGATTGTCGAAAACACCACACCCGCAACCATATAACATTAGGTGGCTTTGCCAAGGACGAGATATTTGTGTCAGCCAACAATGTCGATTGTCATACGAAATCCAACCCTTCAAGGATGAGGTATTATTTCATGTTGCCCTACTAGATGTCTGTGATGTTTTCTTGGGCCAACCATATATGTGGAAGTGCCATGTTGTTTATGAGTCTTGACCCTGCAGTGTCATTGTTTCTCCGGGGGTTCATCTCTATACAATACCAAAGGTATTTAAAACTATTGTTCCACCTAAAAAGTGTTGCAAGGTAGTATCTCATACTTTAAAATTTAGCTTCTTCACAATCCGTTCAAAAGGAGACCAAAGGACACTGCAACTATTATAGCCTCGCCCCAAGCACCTTCTATCAAACAGAAGCAAGTCGACAAGGTTGCAACAAAGCACAAAGATTCCTTATGCACATTGTCCTCTCATGTATCCTGAGTTTTTGAATGGCCTCAGCCTCAACAGGTTCGTGACAAACTTCCACAAACTGAGCAGCGCGACGTCTTCAGTAAGGCAAGCAGCTCACCAAGATGTAGATTCAACAAACACTTTTCCCTCTCCCCTGAGAACTCAACGCATTAGATACCATTTATTCCTAAGGATAGAGGATTGATCCAGGTGGATATCGGTGGCCACCCACCTTTTCCGACTGGCTCAAAACAGTTTTCTGGCAATTTTGGCAATTTACTATTTTTAGCAGTTTTTAACTTCCAGGGCACTTTTGAGGGCCCAAATTAAGGTTTTTAAAGATATAGGTTCTCAATGATATCCAAAGGCATTATTGAGCTTTCAAAATGAATCTCCTTGACAATACCTTTCCAACGAGCTATCACACGCCTAAAACAGAGATCGTATGCAAAAGTTATGACCCCGGGAAGTTGATGTACTCACTTACCCAAACGAGGCCCACATGACTTTTGGTGCCTCATCTCCTAGGGTTAGGTTTTCGGATGTCTAGGGTTTTGGGCATTCCTTTCTATTGTAAAAATTCCTTCATAGCCTCATTGTAACCATCTTCTTGAGAATGTGAGTATCCATCACATCTCTTATTAGAGATAAGATTCCACCATTCTAGTGAGTCTTTCACTCTATATTTTTACAGTCTCTATACATTTCTTTCATTAATAGAAATCATGTATTATTGTATATCTGTGTTTTTTGTTGCATCCCTGATACATTTTTGTTATATTATTGAATATCTGCGATATCTCTATGTATTTCTCTATTATATCTCCGCTCGCATTTAGTGTCGAAAATAATCCAAATCATTCATGGCTCTGGTGTGAGTTTTGTGCTATGAATGATTTTGGTTATGATTGCTTTGACCTACAACAATCGATTTGTATGGGTGTTGGGTGTTTACCTCTTGAGGGATAGTATTCCCTTTATGAAGGTGTTGGTTGAAAAATGTACTCGTTCAAATGGTTGGTTGAATCCATGAGAGTCGAGTCCACACACAACAAACAATTTGATTGTATGCACACTGCTTCCCTTACCTATTTTACTGATTGATTGAGAAAAATTGTGTTGGTTAGTGGATAGGGTTTCATTGCATGATAATGGAGTTCACTTGGGATAAATTCCTCCTTGTTGGGCATCCCAATTGACTAGATAGTTAATGCTAGCCATTACTTGGACATTTTCTCATAGTTTGACGTTCTCCTTCTATCCGTAAACAGTGGGTCAACTCTCTTGCATACTCTTTTCACTATGGTCAATTTAATTCCCTGCATAGTGACTTCCTTCATTGTTAGGTATTAAGTTTGTTGGGGTTGGTGTAATACACCCTTCCTTTGTGCCCAACATTCTCCTTTTAATCTGTTTATGCATTGGCTCAACCTCACTAAGTCGTACAACTGGTCACACACAAAGGTGGTCCAAGTGTTGGGTTGAAGTGCGACTTAAGCAATTAACCTCCACTAGGTAGACTCTCAATTTGTTGGTCGTGATTTACATATGCATCTAGTTTTCTTGCACAGTCTCTAAACTAGGTTCTAGTTGTAGGTAAGATTTTGCCAAGAAAGCCAACTGTCGGATGCTCGTCGAGAGCACCCAAGCTAAAAGAAGCTGAAACAAGTGAAGGTTCCTCTTTGGGGACCGCGAGGATGTTGGAGTACACTCTTAGGGAGGATCCTGTCATTAAGACATCAAGAAAGAAATATTTTTTCCATCCTCTGACTTTCAGTGATATAGAGGCAGGCACCAGATCCAAAGTAGTTATCCCATAGTGGGGAGACCTTTTTAATAGAATCAGCCAAGAGGAGTATCCAGAGTATATCCCACACAATGATCTGGACATAGGGGCGCTCGATGATCAGGTATTCTCAAACATCTAACTATCATATCTAGACATGGTGGCCAATAGAACCCCAGATTTCCCTTGCATAGAGGTTCTGAAATGGCTAATTGACCATACAAATAGGCATAAGTGTTTGATCAGTGATGAGAATGGTGGGTGTGTCAGAGTTTTCCTCCCGACAGAAGTCCAGAAATACTACAAGCTAAAGGACCCAGAAGAGTGGCTCAACACAGACTTCGTGGTGAAGTTCTATGAATTCCATGACACCAGTTGGTTGATGACCTCATGGTGGAAGGAGGACAAGAATTTCACTAACTGGAGCAATGGCTGGTATGGGAAGATTAACCTAAGGGAGCCATACATCTATTTGATGGCTCTCGTCTTCTGGCTATATGGATAAAAGGATTGTTTCAAGTTTTCAGAAGCATGGATTCCTTTAGCGTACACAGTGCCAAACTCTGGGATCATCTTCAACTGGGGAGAAATAATTTCTAAACAATTGAGAATCTGTATACAACAGGCTCAGATGCTGGAAGAAGGGGAAATACCCACTTTTTACATGTCCTCATACCTGATAGATGTCATATGCACAAGGAATGTCTTCTCCACCTTGAATTTAAGCTAGCATGTTTTGGAGCTCTCAGTCCATGTCTACTTCAACGTACTATGGGAAAACAGTTACAAAAACTCTTACGCACTCATCTACGATGAATTCATCGCCTGTATTCATTTTATTGTTTTTAAGAAGGAATGCCCAAGATTATCTGCAACAACCAAGAAGATGGTAGAAAAGGTAGTTCATTAGTATTTAAATGAACTCTCAACCTACATCAGGGTGTTTAGGGCCACCGAAGCACCACATATCCTTCCCATTCATGTCCCAGACCGGCTCATTGTGGGAGAAATCTACTATCAGACTATTTTATAGGGCTATAATGCCACATTATTCAAGGACAAGAAGAGGGCATTCATACCCTACAGTTTCCACATGGGGTTCTATCTGGTGAAGGATATTGCTCAAGCCAAACAAGAAGGTATTAGCCAACTAGAATTCAGGTTCCTGACAGGTTGATTCCACAAGCAAGAACCTAAAGGCCTGGTCCTCCAACATGCTTCACAGGTGTCATCTTATTGGTTGTACGCTCATGATAAGTTTGAGGAAGAAATCTTCACAGAGTGCACCTAGGACTAGGACGAGGTGGTACAGAGAATGGCCAACCCAAATATGACCAGGTTCAAGGCTATGAGCATGGATGAATAGGTGGCAACCATAGAGAAGTCGGCCCAAGAGGCCCTCAGAGCCAAGGAAGAAATCACAGTGGTAGAAATAACAGAGGCATAGAGAAGGGGATTGCTCTTGCTAGAAGGGTCACAAAGAATCATTGATCAATTGCAAAATGACCTTGATTTGATATAAATGACAAGGATTCTCACTGACGACCCGATCAAGAGACGAGGAGAACCAAGCGGCCTAGAGACGATGTGGCTTGAAGAAATCACTGGGTCAGAAAACCAAAAAGTTACACCACCACAGATTAGATCACCAGGGGAAATTTCAACCCAGCCTAAGATAGAGAGGACATCAGGGAGAAAAAGTGTACCAAATCCCTTGTTCGATTTGATAACCATCTATGATGATGAGGAGAGTTCATAGGTGTCCCTAGTGACTCCAGTATAGATTACAGAGGAGAAAGAACTTGAGAGAGCATCCACCCTAGGTCTCGATGCTCCAATTCAAAGTTGTCCATAGATCGAGCATGAGCTAGAAAGTTCCTTAGACACTGAGCCACTCGACATACCGGGAACCCCAATGGATAGCTTGAGGGATGATCTAGGATCGAGAAAATGAGAAGAATAAATTCCACAACAGGAAATCAACATTTCAATAGTCGATCACCAAGTAAGTACCAAACATGCCCCTGATTCCTTGTTTTTGGTCGGTACCTTACCACTCGATGAGAAACAACTAGAGGTCGAGCCATCAGGACATATAGAAGAGGTTCAGGGACCTAGCCTTGAACACATATACATAGTTGAGAGCCTGGGAAATACTCTAACTTGGGGAGAACAACAAATCCCCAAACCTATTGATAAGTTTGTTGATATACAAGCAATTTCCTATGACCGAAAGAGGAAAGCCATCATGAAGAGAACCACTATGACGAGGAGACTTACATTGGATAGTTTGATCCTCATCACCATAGAGGATAAATTGATCAACATAGAGAATGCCAAGATGCCCAAGCTTATCGACATAGGGATGGTGATCATAGATGCCACCCTAAATAGAGAAAGGAAAGATGAAGAGGAGTTGGCCACTGTGATAAAGGATTTGGATAATCCGCGCCATTTGGATAAATACTATCAGGACTCAACTAAATCCACGATGTTTTTGAGAAGTGAGTTCCTAGACACCTATGGAAAATTCATGAATGAACGACACCTTTTCACCACATGGATAGCCAACTTCCAAGAAGACACCCTTATGGTGCTAGCAACTTGCAAAGACGTGTAAAGATGGTACAAGAAGGCCCACCAAGCAGTGGAAAGAATTGATTACATCAACGTGGCTCAAAAGGGTTGAGACACCAAAGAGCATGACATTTGGGTGCTAAGGGACAACAACATAGATCGGATAAGGAAGGAGGTCAAATACTGGGTGAAAATGGACCAAGAACCTTTGCAGGAGATTTAAGAAAAATGGGCCAATTGTGAAAGGAGTTGGGTCAAGATCAATCGGGAGATGGAGACATCGGTCTCTCGGAATTCATCTCACCCGAGGACTTTTCGACTTGCATGACATAGTCAAATAGGATGCAGAACAAGACTCAACATGGAATGCAGAGATAGAAAAGATTGGAAACATGGCGCCAAGTCAAGTACAACAGTTCATGGAGAACCCGATCAAGGCTCGAACAATATTACAACATTTAAGTGTTAAAATAGTCAAGTATCAGGCACGTGTAGTAGAAGTAAAGGATATCCTTTCAGCCCCAATGGACCAACACAGATTCCCATATGCCAACACATGCGAGGAACTCTTTGTCAAATGGTCAGAGTATGAGAAAATTCATCCACTTCAGTGAAACCATTCGATGACTCTTAGAATACAAAGAGATGGAAGTGCCATGTGGCGATGTTTTGTTTTAATTATCTTACACTTTTGATAGTTTTTTTTATTTAATGATTTGTTATAAATAGGAGGATTGACCTTTTAGAAAGGGTGGATGGTTTTGGAAAAGACCTTCATTTTTGGAATTGTAAAGAACTATTTCCGAACTACCTAAATTGAGAAGTCTTGTTTAGGACCAGAGACAAACTTTTTTTTTTCACCAAAGGCATGTGTGATTGGATGTGAGGAGGAATTACTTACATCTTTATTTCATGAATGGATGTTGTAGTGAGTAAGAGTTTCTGAATCAGGGATGATTTTAAGGATGGAAATTTATTTTAAAATGTAGAAACCTTGGCGAATCTTACTAATCCTTCATATGACAACTATAAATGATTGGCGATATTTTTGTAAAAATATTCAAATTTATAAGGATTTTATATAGTTTTTATAAAATTTTGGCGATTTTTAAGGTAAAATAACTTTATCCTATTGAATTTGGGCGAATCATTTTTAAAAAAGCGAATCTTGTTTTTGGAAAAAACATGGAAAATTAGCCCACGATCGAAATTTAGCCCCTAAAATCATCCCTGTTCTGAATCTATTGATAAGTTAGTTGATTCAATATTTTTGTAGTTCTTTTTCTTAATGATGCAAAGAAAATCATTTTGTTAATGTGTGATTAATGATTAGAGCTAAGGAAACTATTTTTTCTTGCCATCATTTTATTGCATATATGTTTTCTTTTGATAATTGTATCTTAGTCAATAATTGAAATACCAGCAAGTTGATGTATTATTACTAGGCTTGTCACATGTGTGAAAATATTTGTTTGCATGCTTGAGCACGAGGGTTATCCCGAGCTCATCCTTCTTCAGTAGTTAAGTTTCCCCCTTTTACCAGCTATTTTATATTGGAACACATGTTTTTATCAGACCCATCTAATAAAAGAAAATACAAAAGAAAGAATGTTCAAACTGAAGGAGGATCTTTCACAAGAAGATATCCTATTAATCACTACATAAATCCCATCGATTAATTGGCTAGATTGAAAGATATGGAAAACCATTCCAGTATCAAAATTTGCAGAGTCCAATTGGGCCTCAGTGGCGGGTTTGGTTCCTGATGTTGAGTTAAATGGATTTAGGACACCTCAACAGGCTCTTTGGTTTCTTGACCAAACTGGAAAGGACAAAATATTGACAGTCTGCTAAGCCACACCATGAATGGGGAAGATGGAAAGAGAACTGGGAAAATTGGAGAAGGGGGGGTAAATGGGAGAAATTTCCAATTGAATGATCGAAGAAGTCATAGGAGGGGTGGGAAAAAGTGGTTCGTGGAGAATTACTCCATTGATGTAACATCCCCCATCCCAATCGAGGGACATTATGGTGCTAAATAAATCATTAAAATGAAATTTTAATAGCTAATTGAAATCTTGTAGCTTCCAGCTATGAATTACAACCATATTTAGCTATTGTTCGCCTTCATTAAGTTGATGAATCTAAAATATACTAAAATAGACATAAATGTAGCTTAATAATTCAATGCAACAACATATAAATCATTTCCAAATACACAAAGTTAATGCACAACAATTTAACTCATAAATACAACCAGAAGCATGATAAAACACTTATCTTTTATAAATAGTTGTGCAACTATTTTCTTGGGATGAATGTTCCACCCAACCATAGAATGATTGTTCCAAATATTAACTGTAGTGTACCCTTTCACTACCGAGGTTTCCAAACCTCTCAGTTACCATTCTATACATGATTGATTACATAATTTGTACAGACCTTATAAGCACATGCATTTAACATAATTAAACACATTTAAATTACAGAGTGAAACATATCTGATTACTGCTATAATTAAACATTCCATAGCATTCAACAATAACTCATTTACACAGCGGAAAACATGATACATGAACAGCACAGTCATGCCAAATGGGATAATAACATAAGTCAGGTACTTATCTTGAATAGCTGTAGAATTCACCAACCAAGTGTAGGCCTTCCACAAACCTCCCAGCCTTAGACCACACTGTTCATCAGCTCAACAGTGGGTCACCCCCGAGCTGGGACCGAGCTCCACCCCAAGGCAAGGAATCCTAGGTTAGGCTGAGGTTATAGGGAAGACATCACATAAATATCTGGAAGGATTCTACCCAAAGATGCCATCTTACGCCCACTACTACTAGACCCTCATTCCCCACATGCCTGTTACGCCTGGGAGTATACACCTTCACACGCACAGTCCATCGGTGCTAACCTCCCCTTTTGGGGCTCGGCAACAGGTCAGATCAGGAAGTCTCAGAGCCCATAGCTGGTGCTGGACACTCTCTGGAAGAAAACACTTCCCAGCAAACTCTTTCACCTGGAAATAGTTGCTCACAGGCATGACAACCTGCCTCTTCAAACCACAATCACCTCCCTCACCTGGAGAGAGGTTACACACAGGCTAAGCATGATTTCACACTAGCCAGTAAGCCATGCGCAGTCTAGCACTGCATGGCCACAACATCCAACTGGGAAACAGACACGGGCTTCCCAAACAGGTTTAGCAATCACGAAATAGACTCACGGTTTCGGTTTCAGGATTTCACAAGTTGTACAGAGATTCCACTTGCAGGCTTGATGGTTCAGAATAGAATGTATGAGCTATCTCAGAAGATGCACGAGGGTATCTCTGCAAAGGTTCAACCCATTCATGCTTAGACAGTCCGGTCGAATCGAGGAGGAACCTACGCAGCAATTGATGAGAATGGGAGTGGAACCCCCAACACGGCTTGCTTCGGCAGTTTTAACTGCATGCACATGGGTTGACACTTGTCACCCATGAAGCTCGTTCCTTCACATTTGGAAGTCACTCGTCCTTCCAAAGAACTTAGGGTAAAATAATATGCACATGGCTCTTTTTGGAAATAATATTAAAATATTATTCTGGGCCTAAGCCCCCTAGGCTTAGCCCCTAGGTTCAACACCCAGCCCCTTTTTCCCACCTTCTATCCCTTAATCCCTTTCCCACTCTGTGGATGCTCAGTCCCCCATCACTCTTTCATCGTGGTCGGTCTGCACCTGGCGGTTTTTATATTTTATTGAAGTGCTACATACATATAGATACAAAATCGGCTCTCTGGCCTAATCAAATACATAAGCCTACCGGCTTATACAAAACTTGGCTCACCAGCCTATAACACATATTTACAATCTCTTTCAGATCATGGTTTACATCGGGGCTCGGCCTTGGGGACACTACAATCCCCCTCCCTTATTTTTTCACTGTCCTAAGTGCAACTTACACTGTCTCTGCAAGCCTTTCAAAATCTTCAAAAAGGTGTGGGTACTCTGCCTGCATAACATCTGCATGCTCCCATGTCATATCCTTAGGACTGTACCAGGTCCACTGGACCTTTACAAGCTCTATAGCTCGATTCCGGAGCTATTTTCTTTTCCTGTCCAATATGCGCACATGATGCACTTGCAGGACACCTTCTGGTTCCACCTGAATCACATTCCAATCGATAACATGATTAGCATCAGGTACATATTTCTTAAGTAGTGAAACATGAAATACATTATGTACAGTCATAGATGCAGGTAATGCAAGCATGTATGCAATTGGCCCAATCCTTTCCAGGATCTCAAATGGCCCACAAAATCTTGCTGGCAACTTGGTGCAACTTCCCAATTTCAGGGAACTCCTGTTAGCTTTCACTTTCAGGAAAACATGGTCACCCACTTTGAATTCTGTATGGGTTCTGTTACTATCAGCGTAACTTTTCTGCCTGTCCTGGGTAGTTTTCAAATTTTGTTTGATTTTGATCATCTGATCTTCCATCTCTTTGAGTAGTTCAGGTCCAACTACTACTCTGTCAGCGGGATTATCCCAGCTCACTGGAGTGTTGCACTTTCTTCCATAAAGTTCTTCGAATGGGCTCATCTTCAGAGATGCATGGTACCCATTATTGTAGGCAAATTCGACCAGATGCAGGTAGTCTTCCCACCTTGATGGTTTATCCATCACATACATTCTCAGCATGTCTTCTATTACTCTGTTTACTCTCTCTGTCTGTCCATCAGACTCGGGATGATATGCTGTACTGAAGTTCAGATTCGTTATGAATCCCTTGAACAGTCCTCTCCAGAAATTCGAAGTGAATTTCGGGTCCCTACCAGACACAATTGTCTTAGGAATTCCATGCAAACATGCAACTTCCTTTAAAAAGATATCAGCAACATCTGCTGCTCTGTGGGTGGTTTTCAGTGGAATAAAATGGGCATCTTTAGTAAGCTTGTCCACCACCACCATGATTGAATCATGTTGCTTGCTTGTTCTGGGCAATCCTGTGATAAAATCCATTGTTACCACATCCCATTTCCACTCAGGAATAGGTAAAGGCTGCAACAACCCTGCTGGGTGTCTGTGCTCAGCCTTGACCTTCTGGCATTCCATACATCTGGCGATGTATTCAGCAATTTCCTTCTTCATACCTGGCCAAAAATAATGGCTTTTCACTGCTGCCATAGTCTTCTGATATCCAGAATGTCCAGCATAAGCCACGTTATGCATCTCCTTTAGAATTGCCAGCTTCAATTCTTGGTCATTAGGTACATATACTCTGTTATTATGCAGAAGTAAACCATCAGTTCCGAAAGTGTAACTTTCCTGGGTCTGTGGTTTCTCACGCTGTTGTAGCTTTGCTACCAGATTTCTGTACTGCAAATCAGCACTTGCAACCTTCATAATTCTGTCTTTCAACTCAGTCTGGTACATGCTAATAGTTGTAGCATGTAATTCATGCACTTTTCTGCTGAGTGCATCAACTACCTTATTGTCTTTCCCTTTGATATACCTGATATCAAAGTCATATTCATATAGAAATTCCAGCCATCTAATTTGTCTGGCATTTAAGGTTGGCTGATCAAATAAATATTTCAGACTGTTGTGGTCTGTTCTTAATTCAAATCTCTTTCCCATGAGATAATGTCTCCATTTCCTCAATGCGTGGACAACTGTTGCCAGCTCTAAATCATGAGTGTCATAATTATTTTCATGCTCTTTTAGCTTTCGGGATTCATAACAAATTACAAATCCCTCTTGGTTGAGAACTCCTCCCAGCCCCTCCTTACACGCATCCGTGCACACTATGTAATCCTTACTTGGATCAGAAATCTTTAGGATTGGGGCACTAGTGAGCAGCTGCTTCAATTGCTGGAAGCTACTCTCACATTCTTCAGTCCATTGGAACTTCTTCCCCTTCCTTTGCAAGGAAGTGATGGCATGAGCTATCCTTGAAAATCCAGCTATGAACCTCCTATAATAGTCTGCCAGACCCATAAAGGATCTAACTTCTGTTACGTTCCTTAGCGCTGGCCATTCTTGAATGGCCTGTACCTTCTCAGGATCCACAGCGATCCCTTCTTCAGATATAATGTGTCCCAAGTAATGGATCTGCTTTTGGTAAAATGAGCACTTGCTCAGTTTTGCGTAAAGTTGGTGTTCTCTCAACATCTGCAGCACCATTCTAAGATGTTTTTCATGCTCTGCCTCTGTCTTGGAATACACAAGATATCGTCTAAGAAGACTATGACAAACTTGTCCAGATAATTTCTGAACACTCCATTCATTAGGCACATGAAGACAGCAGGTGCGTTGGACAAGCCAAACGACACCACTGTAAATTCATAATGACTGTACCTTGTTCTGAAGGCGGTCTTGTTGATGTCCTCATCCCTTATTCTCACTTGGTGATATCCAGATCGAATATCTATTTTCAAAAATATTTTTGCATCCTTCAACTGATCAAAAAGATCATCAATCCTTGGCAGAGGATATTTGTCTTGACAGTGACTTTATTCAACTGCTAAAATCAATGCACAGCCTCATCGTCCCATCTTTCTTCTTCACGAATAGGATTGGGGCTCCCCACGGTGACACACTGGGATGAATGTACCCTTTCTTTAGTAGCTCTTCGAGCTGCAATTGCAACTCTTTCAGCTTTGGTGTGCTCATTTTATACGGAGTCTTTGAAATTGGAGCTGCTCCAGGCATCAGATTTATAGAAAAATCGATGTCCCTCTTCAGAGGTAGTCCAGGCACCTCCTGAAATACGTCCTTAAATTCTTTGAGCACTTCATGATCTTCCAATTTCGAGACCACATCTTGGAATAATTCTTCCACCTGGGTTGCAAATAATTGACAGCCTTTCGGGTAACATTTCTTCAGCTGCATGGCTGAGATTTCTCTAATATCCATGGCTCTGGGAATTCCTTGGACTGTTATCCGATTTCCCTCTTCGTCCAGACATGTAAATCTCTTGTTACGACAATCTAGAAGGGCATGGTGCTGGTTCAACCAGTCCATCCCAATTAAGCAATCATATGAGCCTAAAGGCAGAATGTTCAATTCAGTCTTAGTGCTCATTCCATTCATGTCCACTGAACAGGACTTAACCAATTCAGTGACCTTCCTCTTGGTCCCTGTGGCTAACTGCACTAACCAAAACTTCTCATGTTTGCTTCTCATTAGATGCATACTTTCTACCACTCTAGGATCTACATAACTATGGCTAGCCCCCGAATCAATCAAAATAACAAGTGGTTGGTTGTTAATCATACCTTCCACTTCAATCATATGTGATTGAAATTCTACTTGCTTATTGTCCAAGGCTACATAGATCCTCGGCATTCTACTGCCCATATCCTCCACTGTTTCAGCTTACTGAACAGTATGTACAGTTCTTGCCTTACCATTTTTATGGGGACAATCTCTGTACTTGTGGTTTCCTTGACAGCCCCAACACTGAATGGGTGCATGTCTCTATCTTTGTAGTCTCTCTTTAGTCATTCTCGACTCTTTAAACGATGGCTGTTCCTGAAGACTATTTCTAAAAAAGGAAGGTTTGCTTCCCTTCTGCCTCTGTTCCTTCTTAAACCTCTTCTGGTCATCCCAAGCCTTCCGAAAGGTAGGATTTTCTCTTTGCTATTCGTATAGGCACTTTTCCCTTCTTATGGTTTCTTCCATGGTCTTAGGATCATCATATTGAATCTTGTCACCAATGGAAGGTGGCAGTCCACTCAGATACCTCTGAATTTTAACAGCCTCGTCTTTGATGAATGGAACATACTTCAGTAGTTCCAGAAAACTTCGTTCATACTCATCAATGGTCATATTGCCCAATTTGAGTTCGAAGAACTCGTTCATCTTTCTATCATAGTACCTTTTAGTCAGGTATTTCTTCTCGAAATACCTCTTGAATTCCTTCCAAGTGACCTCTTTCTCTTGAATGTGCTGCACCTGCACAAACTGATCCCACCACATGGATGCTTTTCCTTTCAACTGGTACATTGCAATTCTTCCCTTTGCATGGGCAGAATAATTCTGCAGCTGGAAGTATTTCTTCATGCCCAGCAACCATGTCTCGGCATCTTCCTCCTTCTTATGTTCTCCATCGAATGTTGGAGGTTTAATTTTATTCATTTCTCCTTTCAATTCCTCCCTTCCAGATTTTTTATGTTTTCTGGTAGGGGATGGGCTCGAACTACTGTGTGTCTCCCTGTCCGAATGTTTTTGGGAGTGACTGTGATGTCGGCTACCACTCCTCGATCTACTTCTTCTTCCATGAGTTCTACAACTCTCTGTCGTACTTGAGTCTCTTCCCTTCTCAAGTTTATTCTCTATTCTTTCCAGACTCTGCAAGAATTTTAAGTTTAATTTCCCTTGCCGATCCTTAACTTTCATGAGCTTCCGGCTATCGGCTCGATGCTCCTTGGCCTCTCTTTGTAGCCCTTCAAGGATTTTCGTTATATGTCCTTCCTTATCCATCTCCTTTCCATGCCCATTAGAGTTCGATCCTTCAACTCCCTAGTTAACATCCTTTCCTTCTTGTTCGTCTTCCATTTCAGGGATAGTTTGCATTCTTCCCCACTCCATACTTGGCGTTGATTATTTGGAGTTTTGGCCTCTGTTGTATTCTGAACACGTACTATGCAATCCAATTCAAAATTGTCAGGCCATTAAAATTCATGAATAACCCACAACATTCATAACTAACACAAACAAGAACGAAAGACATTTCAACTTCATAAGTTTTCCAAGCTCTGTCTGGCTCTGTGTTTTTCGGGTGTCTTGAAGTTTTCCTATTTCCTCATCGGGAAGTTTTCCTCCCACAGGAAACTCTTCAGGGTCTCCCTTCCTTCTATCATGGTTACCTCTATTGGGGTTTTGAAATCAGCATTGTTCTGGTGGGTTGAATCCCCGATTTCTGATTTCCCGATGCGCTACCTTTATGCAGTAGCCCCTGCTATGGGATCTACATCATGTGACCATGGACTCATGACCCCGGCCTTTTCCTTATCAGGGTTCAGGGTTTCACGAATCAAAATGTGCCAAAACTCTGGACAGCGGAATCCTCGATTTCCCGATTTCCGATGGACTCCATCCGTGCTAGCCCTCCGGGCTATAGCCTCGCCATATGACCACTGCCCATGACTGTGATCAATCCTCTTATTGGGGTTTTGGAATTTGTGATGTCGCGATGCACATGCATTCACAACCTTCGATCCTCTGATTCCCGATGTTCTTTTACACTAGCTAGCTCTCCCGGCTCAGCCTCTGGTCCACATGACCATACTATATGACCTCCACTTTACCCCATCAGGTTTCGGTGGTTTCAATGTCAATGCTCATACGCTCATGAGATCCCCGATGGGTCCCAGTCATTGACTTGTCAACAGTCCTTTCGCCTGTCGCTAAAAAAATCTGCCACCTGTCCTCTTGACAGTCGGTGTGGCCCCACGCTTCTAGGCCTTATCGGGAAATCGCGTATCACGATTTTCCAATGCATGAATCCTTTGCTTTCGGGATCTCTGATATCCCGATTCTCGATATGCCGATGTGCCTTTTTCTTTAACCCTTTGCGATTACATAAGGTCCATGTGACCTCTACTCCGTGACCATACTCAACCGCTCATCGGGGTTTCGGGTTTCGGAGTTTCAAAATGTATGAATCACTTGTCACCGGGGTTCTCAATCTCCCGATGAACTTCAATCACCAATGAACTTACTCCTTGTCGGGACTTTCCCCGATGGCAAATCTATGCCACGTGTTCCCTAATATGAACGGTCCAGATCTTGTCGCGAAATTGTGGATCACGATTTCGTGTGACGAGATTTCTCAGTGCTCGAGAACTCTGATTCTCCAATTTTCGACTCTCTCCAGGATTCTGACATGTGTCCTCCTTGAGATCCTACGGTTATGATCCGTCCTCGGGATTTCGAGAATCACAAGGTCTCAATTCTCTGCTTTAGTAAAACATCGATGACTCTAATATCCCGACGCCTCTCCGGGACTTCTCCTCTACCCATGAGGACTTAAATCCTGCGCAACCTCTGTCGACTCGGATGGTTGACGGTTAATCCCACAGGGATCTTACGACTCACGATCCTCCCGAGTTTAAACTCCCGGTGTGGTCGTAACCTCCTGTGCAGTATCCAAAGGCTTTAAACCTTGTGCACGTTCTCCAGATCTAACGGTTACAAGGGTTTGCCTTCCCTCTCGAATAGATCCGATGGTTCTAACACCATTGGTGTAGAGACTTGTCTTCATGTAGTCATAGACCATACCAGCTGCGGTTTTATACTACCGCTATACCTCCTGAGCTTAAAAAAACTCGTCGTGTGTCTCCTTGACGCTTTGGAGCAAACCAGGGTTCGAAATTGGTCTTCTAAACACAATTTCTCCTCTCACCCTTGGTCCAACGACCACTCAACTGGCCCATCTAGGCTCAGTGTCGAAACCTTAGCTCTGATACCAATTTGTAGTGTACCCTTTCACTACCGAGGTTTCCAAACCTCTCAGTTACCATTCTATACATGATTGATTACATAATTTGTACAGACCTTATAAGCACATGCATTTAACATAATTAAACACATTTAAATTACAGAGTGAAACATATCTGGTTACTACTATAATTAAACATTCCATAGCATTCAACAGTAACTCATTTACACAGCAAAAAACATGATACATGAACAACACAGTCATGCCAAATGGGATAATAACATAATTCAGGTACTTATCTTGAACAACTGTAGAATTCACCAACCAAGTGCAGGCCTTCCACGAACCTCCTAGCCTTAGACCACACTGTTCATCAGCTCAACAGTGGGTCACCCCCGAGATGGGACCAAGCTCCACCCCAAGGCAAGGAATCCTAGGTTAGGCTGAGGTTATAGGGAAGACATCACAGAAATATCTAGAAGGATTCTACCCAAAGATGTCATCTTACGCCCACTACTACTAGACCCTCATTCCCCACATGTCTGTTCTGCCCGGGAGTATACACCTTCACACGCACAGTCCATTGGTGCTAACCTCCCCTTCTGGGTCTCAGAAACAGGCCGGATCAGGAAGTCTCAGAGCCCGTAGCTGGTGCTGGAAACTCTCTGGAAGAAAACACTTCCCAGCAAACTCTTTCACCTAGAAAGAGTTGCTCGCAGGCCTGACAACCTGCCTCTTCAAACCACAATCACCTCCCTCACCTGGAGAGAGGTTACACACAGGCTAAGCACGAGTTCACACTGGCCAGTAAGCCACGCGCAGTACATCACTACATGGCCACAACATCCAACTAGGAAACAGACACGGGCTTCCCAAACAGGTTCAACAATCACGAAATAGACTCACGGTTTCGGTTTCGGGATTTCACAAGGTGTAAAGAGATTCCACTCACAGGCTTGATGGTTCAGAACAGAATGTATGGGCTATCTTAGAATATGCACGAGGGTATCTCTATAAAGGTTTGACCCATTCACGCTCAGACAGTCCAGTCGAATCGAGGAGGAACCTACGCAGCAGTTGACGGGAATGGGAGCGGAACCCCCAACACGGCTTTCTTTGGTAGTTTTAACTGCATGCACATGGGTTGACACTTGTCACCCATGAAGCTCATTCCTTCGCATTTGGAAGTCACTCATCCTTCCAAAGAACTTAGGGTAAAATAATATGCACATGGCTCTTTTTGGAAATAATATTAAAATATTATTCCAGGCCTAAGCCCCTTAGGCTTAGCCCCTAGGTTCAACACCCAGCCCCTTTTTCCCACCTTCCATCCCTTAATCCCTTGCCCACTCTATGGATGCTCAATCCCCCATCACTCTTTCATCGTGGTCGGTCTGCACCTGGCGGTTTTTACATTTTATTGAAGTGTTGCATACATACAAATACAAAATCCAGGCCCGTGGCCTTCTACCCTTAGGCTCTTTGGCCTAATCAAATACATAAGCCTACCGGCTTATACAAAAATTGGCTCACCAGCCTATAACACATATTTACAATCTCTTTCAGATCATGGTTTACATCAGGGCTCGGCCTTGGGGACACTACATTAACAATAATCCACCCCGAAGATGAGGCTAGTAATCGACAAAAGAGGGTGGTTTCTCTCTATCCACTCACAACTCAAGAACTCACAACCCATTGATATTCTCCTACAACTATCCAAATTTTCCAATAGTTCTCTTCCTCTTGACCTTCCCAACCCAAGAAATGTACCCCTTCACTTATACCAGTCCCTCAGGCATCCCATTCATGTATCAGGGTCTCTTTGGCATAAGTAACCAGGAATCTCTTAGTCGATAACTAAAGGGAATTTGTTGCTAGGAAAAACTACCAGAAAACAACATCAACAACTTTTTGTTACAATGCAACTGACACAGGATTTCACTCTTCATTCTTGACAACCTAGATATTCAATATTCAGATCCAAATGCTCCAAATACACTCCAAAAAGATCTATAATTCACCTTTCATGTTTGTTCTAGCTCCAATATTTCTTTCCTACTCTCTTGTCTTTATTGCTTGAATCACACACTTCACCAAGATGATTGTACTCAACACTCATGTGTGCAATAAATATGGGATGTGACCACTTACACCCACCCTCTTACATGTATTCAATGATAGGATTTGGGAACACTCAATCAAAAAATAGAAGGTTCATATACCAATAGAAATTTTAGGGAAAATGGGTTGAATTAATATACATGGGAAATTCACCCTTGGACCCCCTCTTAGGAATTCTCTTAGACCCTCCCCTCTCTTGTGGATTAATTTTCCCCCCATATTTTTCCATGTCCCCCTTAGAAAATTACATCACATTTTATTATTAAAACATATAAATACAATTCACATATTACATTGCTTTGGTTGTAGCCACATTATATCTACATAAACATTAATTAAACTAGGGATTATAGTGGGGATGTTACAATCGAGAGAATAAGGGAGGTCATATATATATAAGGAAGAATTGAGGAAATGGTAATCTTGGGTGAAAAAAATATTTGATGGGGGGAATTGGATTGGATAATAAGTAGAAAGTGGCGGTGAAACGTGACAGATGGGGAGATCAATTGTTGGATTTGTTGGTTGTTGAGACTGATTATCTTCCTGATTCAGAGGTTTGTTTCATCCATGCTTGGACCCCATTCCTTAATGGGGTATGTGGGGGGGATTTACCCCCCACAACTATCACCAAGGGGGTCCCTGGTGGGGGATTCGGGGGCAATTCCCCCAAAGTGAAATTTTGGGAAAAATTGTCATGTAAAATATTGTAATTTTGTAGTCAATTTGGACCGTTCATTATTAGTTCGCAGATCTAATGGTAGAAGTTGTTTTAAGGTTTTTTTCCCTAGAATAAAATCCTCTCTTAAGAGGGAATTGTATTTTGGCTGTGTATTATCACAAATATTGTATTCTGAGAGAGGATACTGTGAGAGAAAGAAGAGAAAGTTACAACGAGTCTGTTGTAGGTTGTATCACTTTGTTTTGTTGGATAATAAAAAATAAGGACCTGGAAATTTCTCTAGTGGACGTAGCCTACAATGGTTGAATCACATATATCTATGTCTCTATTGTATTGCGTATCTTCTGTGTTTTATTTCCACATTTGTTTTATTTTATTTCTTTGTGATTCTATTTTTCTAACAGGATCCACCGTATTGGTGATGGTTGTTAGGGATTGTGGCAGTATAACTAACTTCATAACTGTGGCATGTGTGAACAACCAATATTGGATTGATTGAAATTTAAATGAATCATATCGGTGATGAAATTTAATTGAGCCCCACATGAATTTGCAGTTAGGGCCAGGACATGTACTTGTGCCATAACAACGGTCATATTTGGAAATCTAGGGAAACTGCAAAACTATCAATCTATGGAGTCCTCTTGTGTGACTGATGTGGATTATGTGCTGAAAAAAATATAAATTCTGTTGACTATGAGATATGATACATGATGTACATCTTACACTAATCCTACTCTACCAAAATTCAAAGCTAAGATTTAGGGATAGATGATGGTTGACCCCTATGGGTTGTAGTACACCTTCAACATCCTTCCATTAATGAGTCCCTTGAGTAGTTGTCCTTGTAAGGTTTCCAACTTTGTGGCACCTTCTTCATTGATGTATACTAGCCAGAAATGACCTAACCAAGGCATGTGTAGTTTGCTAGGATGTTGTAAATATTTTTTGTCATATAAAAAAACTAAAGATCTGGGATGGAGGATTTTTTGGCGAATATTGCGATCATTCCATGCCTTTTATCTTTCATTTTCAACCACCTGGTTGAAACCTACGAGAATTCGATCCTCCTCTAGCTCCATGAGTTCATCTAATCTGTGTTGAAGGGACTGGACATTTTTCATCTGGGTTGCTAGGTTGACTCGGAGGCAAGGAACAAGAAATTCCAATGACATGACCACTTCTTTTCCATAGACCAATATGAATGGTGTATTCTTTGTCATCCTTTTGCATGTTTTTCAGTAAGCCCATAATATTGTGGGGATACACTGATCCCAATCACCATGCTACACATTACAAAATTTGGTTAAATCATGCTCTAAAATTTTATTAAACTCTTCAACTGTACCATTGGCTTGAGGGTGCAAGGGAGTGCTCTTTTTGTGATGGATCATAAACTCCTAAGTGAGTTGTTCAATGGTCTCATTCAGAAAATGCAATCCCTAGTCACTCATTATCACTCATGGACATATGATTCAGGTGATCACAATCTCAAAAATGAAGTGTGATGTCATTTATGTTTTACAATATTTGACTAGCACGGGTTCGACCCATCTAGTTAGATATTTTTTCATGATAATAATGTAGTGCACACATGTGTGATGCACATGGGGATTGATGGGAGCCACAAAATATATTACCCATTTTTCAAACGACTCTAGTGCAGTCAAAGGAAATAAAGGAAGTTCATCTCTTCGACAGGGCTTTCCAATTATTTGGCATGCATTGCAATGTTTATAATAGGCCTTAGCCTATGTAAAGAGTGAGGGCCACTAGAGCCCTGCACACAAAACCTTGAGCACAATAGCCTTACATGAATTCTGTTGTCCAACAATACCTTCATGTGCTTCATACTGAATTGGGTTTCTTTCATGTTCTAATGCACACCGACGTACGATGTCGTCTACGCTTAACTTATGCAATTTCTCGACAATCGGTTGATAATTTGCACTACGGGTGACCAATCGACAATGTTGATAATGGGTATACCCTGGTGGAGGTTGTCTTATCTTGATAAATTCAATGATTTCATCCAATTGATAAGTAACTTCTTCAACTCAGAAGATTTGGGCATATGGGAGTTCATCATCGAGACTTTGACTAGCCTCTCCAGTTTCAAGTCGGGACAGATGATCTGGTCCAACATTGTACTTTCCCAGCTTAACTACAAATTCAAACTTGAATTCTTGGAAGAGAAACAACCAGCGACATATCCTACCTCCAAACATCAACTTATTCACCAAATTTTTAAGTGCAAAGTGATTGGTAAAGAATTTGAAAGGGGTCCCCAATAAGTAATGGTGAAACTTTTGTAATGCATATACCATGGTGAGGCCCTCACACTCTGTTGTAGTATAATTATTTTATGCCTCAGACAACTTGCAACTAGAAAATTATATTGGATGGTAAATATTAACTTCTCCCAAATACACAAGAACCATGCCCAACACAATGGATGAAGCATCTATGTGGAAATGAAAAAGTTTAGACCAATCAGGGAAAATCAAGATTAGTGCAGTGAAAATATTCTCTTTCAGAGTATCTAAGGCTGCTTGGCATTCTGGTGTCCAAATATACTTAGTGTCTTTGCACAAAAAAGTTTCTAATGGGATTGCAATCTAGGCATAATTTTGAATGAGCTGCCAGTAATATCCTGTTTGATCCAATGTGGCACACATCTCCTAAACTAAAGTGGGGGGCACCATATCCAATATGGTGGTGATATTAGCTTGATCCAATAGAAATCCATCACTTTACACAATGTTTCCCAACAATGTGCCAAATGTTGTACAAAAGATGCATTTCTTCAAGTTTAGGAAATTTCTAGTTGGAAGCATCAATCCAACATTAATCAAAGATCTTGCATGTGTTCCTTCAACAAACTAAACACGGTCTAATCGTCCAAGTAAAATTCGACAAACTTATGGATGAATTCCTTGAAATTTTTACCACTATCTCAGAAAATACTGCAAGGGAATTCTATAAGCCAAAGGGCATGATCATGTACACAAAGGACCTCCATTATATCACAAAGGTGGTTTTGTCTTGATCCTCCTTTGTGATCCGAACCTAATGATACCCTCAAAATATGTCTGTAAAAGAGTAGGCTTCCCAACCACCAAAATTTTCCAACTCCTTATCTGTGAAAGGTGTAGGGAAAGGTTCATGGATGCAGGTCATGTTGAGACTTCTCAAATTTACACAAAATCAAATGTCACCAGTCTTTTTGGGTTGCACCACCATAGGACTAATCCATTCAAACTCCTCTATAAGAAAAATTATCCTAGCATATAAAATCTGATCCAATTCTTTTCATTCCTTTTACTTATATTTTGAATTTAACCGATAGGGCCTTTGCTTGACCATTTTGGCATCTAGTTTAAGTTGAATCTTCATGGCCCCTAACCATCCTAAAATTCCTTCCATTTGAGAAAAAATCTAGGGCAAAAAACCCTAATATTCTTTGAGAAGGTCAAAAACTTGAGTGATTGTCTCCTTATCCCAATAATCTCCAATGATGGCCATATCATGTGTTTCTTTAGTTTTAGAAAAGTAGGACTATGGAGCAATAAAATAAAACAAATGTGGAAACAAAACACAGAAGATACACAATACAATAGAGACACAGATTTACATGGTTCACCCAGTGTGGGCTACATCCACTAGAGAAATTGCCAGGTCCTTCCTTTATTATTATCCAGCATATGAAGAGATACAACCTACAACAAACCCACTGTAACTTCCTCTTCTTTCTCTCATAGTCTCCTATCTCAGAATACAATATTCACCATCAACCATAGCTGCAATACATTTCCCTCATAAAAGAGGGATGCCTTCTAGGGAAAAAAACCCTAACATAATATCTACCATTAGATCTGCGACCTTATAATGATCGGTCTAGATTTACAATGAAATTAAAATATACATTTACAAGGCAATTTTTCCTTCGGGGGCTTCGCCCCTGAACCCCTGTTGGGGGCCCGCTTGCCCCCAGACCCCCCAGCCGGGGGGATAGCCCCCCCGAACCCCACAGAGGGGTTACCCCCCCTCTGCACTCCCCCACATGGAAGAGTGTACATACTTCTGGGGTGTAAATACTTCATGAGGTATAAACATGGCTGAAAGTAAAAGACCTCTGAATCAGGAAGATAATCAGGCTCCACAACCAACAATCTCCCACTTGGAGACTGATCTCAACAACTCCAACGCTGTTGTATATGCTGGACTCTGAACCCTCTTGGACCTGGAAAATTTCTCATCTTCACCTTCATTCTAGAAGACCAACTGAAACTGAGCAGGAACTCAGTTTCTCTTTGGTTACTCCCTTTGTTAACATGTCTGCAGGATTCTGGCTAGTGTGTATCTTTTCCAACTTCAAATGTCCATCTTCCAAGGTGGATCATATGAAGTGGTACCTCAACTATATATGCTTAGTCTTCGAACGAAAGGTTAAGTTCTTTGCAAGATGAATTGCACTCTCACTATCACAGTACAACCTGCTATTCTCCTGCTTCTTTCCCAATTCCTCCATAAACCTTTGTAACCAAATCATCTCTTTACTAGCCTCTATAGCAGCAACATACTCTACCTCTATTGTTGAAAGTGCA
>CBVK0100228362.1:0-25190 GCA_900067695.1 Picea abies
GATGCCTCCGCATCCTCAAGATCAAAAACCTGCACACTCAATAAGCTGAGTCAATAGCACCTGTCTATATGAATAGTAACGCATCATAACATCGGTCAATCACATCATAGTCAATATATAAGGTCCATCATCAAAAGATCCAGATCACTTGTGAGCAAGTGTCCTCAAAGAATAAGTGTCCTCAGTGCGCCAGAGCGGGATGTTACAGAGAGTAAACCTCCAAGGAATTCAAGTATTATTGCACAGAAGTGGGGATCAAAAAGGAACTCACAGTTCCTTACAATCCTCAATGGAATGGAGTGGCTGAGAGAAAGAACAGTACTATGGTTGGAGTAACACGTTCCATGATTCATGATCAGGAACTTCCATTGTTCTTATGGGAAGAAGCGAGCAGTGTTGCAGTATATTTGTAGAATAGGAGTCCCCACACAGTTTTGGGGAGGCAGACACCTGAGGAGACATTTTCAGGTACTAAGCTATATGTAAGTCATATTTTCATCTGGGGCAGCATATGTTATTGTCACGTCCCTTCAGAGAAGAGGAGAAATATGGATCTTACAACAGTGAAGGGGTTACTTGTTGGTTATAATGAGGCTTCCAAATCCTACAGAATCTATGTGTCTGCACGAAGGAAGGTTATTGTGTGTAGATATTTGTAGTTTAAGGAGGAACTTGCATTGAGGAGATCAAAGGATTTTCCAGCAAGTGTAGAGAAATAGCAGGGATAGAGTACAGGAGTCTAGGAGAAGGAGGCAGAGAGTCAGAAGACAAGATCACATGAGAAGACATAGGATACATGTGTTCATAAGGACATTGTTGGACAAGATCACCATGAGCGAGTTGATGATGAGAAAGAGCAACAGGATATAGTTCTAGCAGAGCAGACTGCTAGGCCATGGCCTAAGTGGTACAAGTCCACAATCAGTGGTTCTAGGTTGGCAGGGATTCCAGAGAGGGACTTCAGATGCAAAAAACCCCCAGAGAGACTTGGATATATGGAATTGATGACTCAGCTCATTGATGCTAATCCTTCCAGTTATGAGGATCTTGCATGACATAAAGTGTGGTGGGAGGCCATGATGGATGAATATGCATCCATTATGAAAAATGATGTATGGGAGGTAGTTCTGAGGCCAGAGGACAAAAAGATGGTTGGATTCAAGTGGATCTAAAATGTTAAGCATGTAGAATATGGAAGTGTGGACAAGTATAAAGAATTCTTCGTGTCCAAGGGGTTTTCACACCGATAGGGAGTTGATTACAAGGAGACTTTCTCTCCAGTGGCTAGGTATTCTTCAATTCAGGTAGTCATTTCATTGGAAGCAGAGAAGGGATAGCGCGTTCATCAGATGGACATGAAGATCGCCTTCCTTAATGGAGTTATTAAGGAGGAGGTATATGTGGAGCAACTAGAGGGATTTGAAGTTGGCAACAGAGAGATGCATGTGTGCAGACTGAGGAGAGCCTTTTATGGGCTCAATCGGGCACCTCAGACATGGTACTTGAGGATTGACAACTACTTGAGGGAGATGGGATTCCAACAGAGTGAGGTATATCTGAACCTGTATTTTTTTGCAGGGAAGGTGCCTATTATACTAGTCATTTATGTAGATGACCTATTTCTCACTCGAAATGAACAATTCATAACAGATTGCAAGGTCAACCTTGTAGCTGAGTTTGAAATAAAATACCTTGGGTTGATGCACTATTTTCTAGGGTTGGAGGTTTAACAGATGGATTGGCACTTCTTCCTAGGACAGGGAAAGTATGCAGTAGATATTTTGTGCAGGTTCAGGATGATGGACTGTAGGCCCATGTCCACACCTCTGATTACAAACTAGAGGAATATTGATGCATCGGATTCAAATATAGTAGAGCCCACTGTCAATTGTCAGTTGATTGGTTCGCTCATGTATTTGGTCAACACTTGGCCATATATCAACTCTGCAATAAACTCCTTGAGCCAGTTCATGGTGGACCCTGGAAGAGAACATTTGATTGTTGTGAATCATGTGCTTCGCTATCTCAGAGGGACAGTGGAGTACGATTTACTGTATGAACGTAGTGGTGGAGTGAGTTTAGTAGGTTTTACAGATGTTTATTGGGAAGGATGTGTAAAGGACATGAAGAGTACTTTAGGTTGTTTCTTCAACATTGTATCGAAGATTATTTCTTGGTTCAGCAGAAAGCATAAATCAATGGCATTGAGATTTGCTAAGGTAGATTAAATGGGATCCAGTTTGGAAACATGTGAGGCACTATGGTTGAGGAAGTTAACTTTTGGCTTGTTTAGGCAAGAGCTAGAATCTATTGTGATTCACTATGACATTCAAAGTTGCATCAAACTCTCTAAGAATCCGATGTTTCATGATCGTAGCAAACACATCGATATCAGGTATCACTTCATCCAAGATTGTGTACAGAGAGGAGCCGTGAGGATTGATTACATTCAGACTAATGAGTAAATGGTAGACATCTTTACCAAGGCACTGAGCAGATGGAAGTTCGAGAAGTTCAGAGATCACATGGGGTTGAGAAAGAATCCCTTCCTCGCTAAGAGGGAGTGTTGATATTGTAGAAAGGGGGGTATTTCATCATCATCTGAACGTCCTAGAATGTTGGAGGACAAGGCAACTTAGGCTAAGCTGATTAATTAAATGTTTTCCCTAAGTCCAACTTATGAAAAAAATTGTTAATGTGTTATAATTTTCAGTTGACTTTATTGAGTACTTTTTCTAAAGTTAAAGTGAAAAATAATTTAAGTTGTGGTCCTTTAATCTTGACCATTGATCTCATCATGAGGGTGAGGGTTGATCTCATCCATAAATCCTTTTGGATATTAGGGTTTCACTTTCTCAATGAAGAATAAAGAGATTGACTCGGATAGAGGGGCCCACTTGAGGAAGAAAGATCAATTGCAGATTTGTGGGTGAGAGTTTTTGCAGGAGAACAAAGGAGAGTCTAGCAGGTGGATCAACCCATATCTTCACCAAATCGCAGAGGGAAAGCTTCATATCTGGCAGGGTTGTATAGAGTGATGTAGGAGTTATGCAGGAGGGTTGTACAACACACAAGGGCTCACCTTCTAGCAGCTATTTTGTTCTGGTTCTATTTTGGAGGGTCTAGAGAGGTCGTACAGTTTCGTTGGTGAGAGTTTTGCTGAAGATTATTTATCTATTCACAGAGGTCGATTTCCCTTGTAAGATATTTCCATATTTTCCTGTTCATAAATAATAAAATCTTAGATTTGTTGCACTGTTTTCCCACCTTGGGTTTTTTCGGGGACTATTGTGCAAAAACAAGTGTGTACATTTGATTTGATTGTTGTCTACTTTTACTTTCAGTTCTTGGTAATTTATTTTTGCTGTGTATTTAATTTTTTGTGAAGAAAAACCCTGAAAAAGCTATTAAAATTAAATTATTTGTTTTATAGTGTATTGGGTTTCGAAATTCTCACACTTTTGATGGTTGTGTGCCAAGAAATTGATCTTCCAACAATATGAGGAGAAGGGGAAACTCAGTGTATACAGTTAGAAAATGATATCTGTATCTAGCTAATGTAGAGGTCCAACATCCTCACTCTAGCATGTGTAGACTAATCTGGCACACTGATGGCATGCCAAAGATAAAAAAAAAATATTGGCTCCTAGTCCATAAAAACTCTCATCTTTGAAAACCTGTAGAAAAGAGGGATAAATGGTCCATCATGGTGTGTTTTATTCCAAAACGTTGATGAAATCATATGCCACATTTTTCTTGAATGTCAATACATCAAGGAAGTCTCGAGAGTCACATTGGGGACACTATCGCAGAGGTTGGCATGGCCCACCTTATCTCTGATTTATTTTCCCATTGGGGAAATCATTATGTCACGAAATTCCCTAACAAACCTATCCTCAAGTGGTTTTGGGTTGCTCTCCCGAAATACATATGTTGGAACACATGGTTAACCTAAAAAAAAATAATATTAAGAGCAAACATTTCTAGTCCAAAACGAACAACGATGAGAGCTTGTGTTCTCTTTTTAGAATACATGAGGTCGTGAATAGAAATGGAAAAAAATGGATAGATAAGATCCAATTTGGATTTCCACGTTGTAGATGACAAATAACCTCCATTATGCTTTCAATCCATCAAGTAGTGTGCCAAAATGGGCCATACGTTTGTCAAAGGAATCTTTCAAAGATTGACAATATCAACACCAAGATCACATTATTTTCCTTGATGGATCTTCGTGAAGCAACCCAGGGGCGGTAGGCACAGGGAGGATAATCATACACCCCGAAGGTCATACCATTATTAAATATGCATGGGATCCTGTTATCATGATGAATGCAAAGGCATACAATTTTGCTCTTTTTGAAGGCACTAGGATGTATCTTTCGACTCAAATTGGAAGAATTAATATATGCGAAGACTCAATGACCCTAATAAGGGCCCTCTTCAAACAAAACATCATAGGAGGGAATGCCTATATGGGTGTTCTGGCATGTATCTTGGCTCTTTTTTGCGAATTTGAAAGCTTCTCTTTGTTCCATATCAAGAGGGACCTCAACATGATTGAAGACCAACAAGCAAAGGAAGGATCCAATCTAAGAAAAGGAGAAATAAAGATCAAAGGGACTTAAAACCCCTCTCTATCCCTTAAATTATATGTACTTTCACTGCATTATGGTTTTATGACAATTTATCAAAGTTCATAGCAGCAAGGCTACTCGAATGTTTGAGGAGATAATTAGTTTTTTTGTTATCAACTCCATAGCATCAAACTTAATCGATTTAGAGCCTACTTTTATTCTATTTACTCATTTGTTTTTCTTCGGCATAACCTTCATTATATATAAAATATTTTTCACCCTCATTTGAAAGTGAAGGTCGAGTAGTATTAGAGAAACCATATTCTTAAAAAATTGATATATCTAATTTAAAATTATCATCATTGACAAGATATTGATAATACTAGTATAACTAAACTTACCTTATAAACATAATTAAAATTTTTATAATAATTATAAACATATAATTAATTATTTTTAATAACTAATCAAAGTAGACATGAATGATTCTTGGAGTTAACATTTTATTTACGAATTTTCTTTTGTTATCTGCTTTGAGAGCTTGCAGATCGGTTGACTTTTAAGAGTGGCATTTCGAGAGAGATATTGGGTGATTTACTTAAAGCAACCCTATTGTATAACGTAGTGTGATTTTCATAGTACTTTTCTCTTCCTAATAAACACTATGTAAAATCCTATAGTCCAAGGATGGATGAAAATAAATTAAAAGAAAAAACATTAAACCGTAATTAGTCGAGAATAAATTAAAAGAAAAAACATTAAACCGTAATTAGTCGAGGAAGTAAGTTATATGCTAGTAAATGGCTGCACGGAAGTTGTTAGTGGATTGGTATAAAGATATTAAGTCTTGGTTAATTTATTGAGATATAAAGGATGATGTTTTGCAAACTAACAATAATATTAAGTATAATATTGAGTGGAGGTAATAAATCCTAATCTAAAAAATTAAATGTTTATCTTTGTTTTGAATAGGGTTGAAGATGAAAATAATTTTCTTTCACCTACATTAAAAGATAATTTCAAAATATTTGTTACATATGAATATTCTTTACCTTTTTTAAGATTCAATAAATCAAATTTAATCTTAGCTGAAATTAATCATCACTATCATATTATATATGATGATGATGATGATGATTAACGTCCACTAAGAACGAATTGGTCTATCAGGCCTTAAGAGGGTAAGTGATTACTTGCGATTCTTTAGAATTGTGTTTCTGTGCTCGAAAAACATTAAGAGAAGTTTTCAAAGATCAACATACTTTTGTTGAGTTAAGAGGTTAGGAAGGTTGGTAGTGTGAAAAATATATGAGATTTAATATGGGTATAGGCTGGACAATCTAAGAGAAAGTGCTTTTCATCTTCAACCTTCTTAGTGTCACAAAGGTGACACACTCTTTCATCCCAAGGCGTTTTAGGAATTGACCAATGCTCAGTTTAACTATGGAGCTTGTGAGAATTTGTTCTTATCTTAGCAATGCTTATTTTTTTTCTTTACACTTGGAAAAACATATAGATAATTTTTTTCTTCTAGATTAGGGTTGATTACATCTTTATAATACCTTAATTTTATTTTTTTCCTCTAACTCTTTATCACACCACATTTTCTCCTTAAATTTTGATTTGACATTTTTTTAATAGTATCTTTATTCTGTAAAATGGTGTCTTCTATGATTCCCCAATAGTTTAGCCAAGACCAGGCATCTTTATGCCATCCTTGCTTGAGTCAATGGTGGTTACGACTCGATTTTGAAACAATTTTAGGAAGCCTCTTGTCTTCCATGTTGTTTAACTTGTTCTTATACATTAGGTATCTAGTCATAGTCATGGTATCAATGGGGGAGAGGCTTATTTCTAAGAGGAGGATGGGATAGGGCATATTTTCTTTAATTTTGAGATTATACGTTATAAAAATCTTTTGTATTTTCTCTATCTTTCTCCAAGATTCACAAGAGATACTACATCCCCAAACTTCACATCCATAAAGAATAACAGGTGTAACAAGAGTTTCAAAGAGAAGTTTCTTCTTATTCCAACTCCAAAGATCAATTGATTTACAATTGTTTTAAATCCCATAATAATCTTTCCATCCCCCAATAATCCTTTTCTCAATGCTATAATTCCAATTGAGCTTGTGGTGAATATCAATTCCAAGATATTTGTATGAAGTCTATTCCTCCAAGTTGGTGTTGTCATATATGAAGGTATATTAAGGGATCTTATTGGATTTAATAATCATGACCTTAGTCTTATCAGTATTAACAATCATACCCATATTGGAGAAAAAATCCTTGATGATGCTTAGTTGGTTTTCAAGATCATGGGGACTCATTTCCATAAAAACAATATCATTGGCATAAAGAAGAAGATTTATGACTATACCAGTGAGAGTAGGGCCAACACAATCTGTGTTTTCCAAGAAATCTTCTAACTTGTCAATGTATATGCCAAAAATGGTAGGGGACAAGGGACAACATTGTTTGACTCCGATATTGCAATTAATCTTTTTTGACCAACCCTCGGTGCTTTTAAACTTAGTAATAGCATTCTCATACATCCTTATTGCAACATCCCTCAACTCGAGAGGAACTTTTATCTCTTCCAACCTATTTCAGAGATTTTTCCTAGGAACCATGTCAAAAGATTTTCTAAAGTCAACAAAACAACAAAAAATATAGGTTTTAGTATTGCAGAACTCCTCTGCAATGATCCTAAAGGTAACAATATGGTCCATAGTTTAATTATATATCCTAAACCTGACCTAGCATTTATCTCTTTTACTGTGACTTTCTAGCCAAAGGCTAATCTTCTTTTCTAAAATAATTCCATAAAGCTTGGCTAAAATTGGGTTAACAATAATGGTCCTATAATTAGAGGGAATGTTTCTATCCCCATTTTTAAAAATAGGAACAATGAGGCTTTTCATCTAGGGTTTAGGGAAACCATGCTTGACTGCTAAATTAAAGAGCTTGTGTATGTGAGGGATAAGTATTGGCTCTCCGATTTTAAAAATTCTAGCTTGGTAGCCTTCAATGTCCTTAGCTTTCCCATTTGCAAGCCGCTTAACCATGAACTCTATGCCATCTAAAGAAAAAACTTATTCTTTTGTAGGGACAATAGGAATGGTGTCCATGGCATTAGGAACTCGTAAAGAATTTTAAGGTAGGAATTCCAGTCCCTTAAGGGAATACTATTATTTTCTTTAGTATTTCGTTTTAGAATTTGGCTCCATAACTTTTTGGATCCAACTTATATAGTTTTGAAAGTGGTTCTTTCCTTTTATTGATATAGCATCATTTTTTCCTTTTAATTAGGGATTTGTATGTATTGATCTTATCGAGTTTTAATGACTCATTAGAAGCATCGCTAATGGCATTCCTAGAAATTTTACATTCATTATCATACCAAGAGTTGGTTGTTCTATTATTCCTTTTATAGGACACCTCGAAACAGAACTTCTTAATAGAAGTGTAAAGGGTAGTTGTAAAATTATGATAGAGTTCTTTGATGTTGTCCTTATAAGTTAAGATATATTTAATTTATTATTTATATCCTTTAATAAAATGTCAACTTTACTTTTGTCAAAGCACAAATTCCTTTGATTATCTAAATTCTCTTTACTGGCGCTCCTATCAATGGAAAATTTTAGAGTTAGGGTTAAAGGTTTATTATCAAAGTCAGGTTCATGGTCATTTAAAAGGTCAAAAGTTGTTATTTGGTTGGAAACAGGGATATCATATATTACATAATCTAAAACACTACTACCTAGCCCATGAATAGAAGTCATCTGGTTGGAGTTTGGCCACTTCATTACTCCATTGCAAATTATTAGGTATTGAGAGTTGCAGAGCTTTACCAACTCAGTATGAAACAAATTCTCAATTAGGTCTTCAAAGCTTCTTTTGTAACTATTATATAAAACAAGGTCATCATCTAGCCATAAAGGATTATGGTTGGAGTCATTAATTAAAAGAGTAGCTTGTTTAGTTGTAGTCCTAGCATTAAAGTCTCCTAGCAGGAGGATATTACCTTCATTCTTCATATTATAAATATCTTGTTCTAAATTATTATAGGGGCAATTGTTATGTAGATTGATTTTCTTATAAAAAGTAGAATTAATAGGTGCAAAATAGCAAATTGCTATATACATTTTCTTAGCATTGGTGTATGAAATTTCTATCCAAATGTAGTGATTAAGAGGGTCAATCTTATGAAGTTGAATGTGAGGAGAAACGCTCTTTCTAATATAACAATCTATACCTCCTATCCCTCTATGGTGGGATTTTTTGTTCCATGATGACCACAAGACAAATTCTTCCATGTTAGGGACCTTAGACTCCTAATGCTCCCAAGTTTCAATTAGATAGATAATATCAATATCACTTAGGATACAACTTATCATAGGACCTTTGGGCCATGAAAAACCATGACAATTCCAAAAAAAAATCCAAAAAAGGATCTGGAGTGTCCCAAATTCCTATATTATGTATGTTTAATTATTTTATTGTTAATAATTTTTAATTTATAAAAATAAATGAAATAAAATAAAATAAAATATATTAAATTATATTTTCTATAATAATATAACTAGTTTATATAACTAGTTTATGTTATATAAATTATTTACAAAATATTTTCATAGGCGACTTTATTTATTTAAGGGTGGAATTCTAGCATATTTAATATTTACATATCTCAATGATATAAAATATTAAGTATTCCATATCAGTGGTATAGAACATTGAGTAGAAAATATTCAATTTAAAAAGATATCTTAAAATGTATAAGTTCAATCAATCAATCGTATGAATTTATTAAGTATTTCATATTAGTGGTATAGTATAGAATATTGAATCGTATGAATTTATTAAACATTTCATATTAGTGGTATAGTATAGAATATTGAGTAGAAAATATTTAAATTAGAAAGATATTTTAAAATGTATTCGTATGAATTTGGTGGTTTTATTTGGTTAAAAATCTACTATGGAATATGGAATATTTAGTTGTTAATGGTTTTTATTTTGTTATAAAAGATAATATGGAATAATCATCATTAAAATTGTAATATTTTATTTTAATTTGTATATATTTTAATTAGTAAAATTACATTAATGAATATAATTGCTTGTAATTTATAAAAATAATTTAAATTTTATAAAACAAAATATATTAAATAAAATAAATTTAATATTTTTTTATAAGTAAAATAATTTTTTTATTTTTTTATTTTTTTATAGATAAATAAATTTATATAAAAAAATTATTCACAAACTATTTTTACAATTAAATTATAATTATTTTTTCAATTATATTGTAACTTAATTTTTACAATTAAATTATAATTATTTTTTCAATTATATTGTAACTTAATTGTAACTTCATTGATATACATAACATTTTAGCAAAGAAATCAACTTATAGGATCAAATAATGCAAAAAAAAATATACTAAAATAATTTAAAGATATTTTAAATTGTACATATTTAATTAGTCAAATTATAGGATGAAAAAAATAGAAAAAAGATACTAAGATATTTTAAAATGTACATATATTTAATTAGTCAAATTATATTAGTAATTCTAATTACTATTCATTCTTCAGGTTTAAAAAATATAAAATTATTATAACTATAATTATATTTCACTCCAATAACATACAATATTTTAAATTGTACATATTTAATTAGTCAAATTATAGGATGAAAAAAATAGAAAAAAGATACTAAGATATTTTAAAATGTACATATATTTAATTAGTCAAATTATATTAGTAATTCTAATTACTATTCATTCTTCAGGTTTAAAAAATATAAAAAAATATTTCACTATAACTATTATAACTATAATTATATTTCACTCCAATAACATACAATTTTTTTAACAAAGTAATAAACCTAAAAAATAAAATAAAAAATATTTAATGATTTAATGAGGAGATATAAAAAATATAAAAAAATATTTCACTATAACTATTATAACTATAATTATATTTCACTCCAATAACATACAATTTTTTTAACAAAGTAATAAACTTAAAAAATAAAATAAAAAATATTTAATGATTTAATGAGGAGATAAGTATTCTTCAATATTGCAATTAATTTTTAAATAGATATTCTATATTAAAATATTTACATGTTTATATTACATCGCTTACATAAATTCACCTCCTTGTTTCATAAATAGAATAAATAAAATGTTTATACTAAAACAATTCACCCTTTTATTATATAAATGGAATGAATGTTTCATTTATATAAAACTACAATCTTCTACATGAATTCACTAAAATATAATAAAATATTTCCCATAACAAAATAAATAAGTTTTAAAAATATTTCCCATAACAAAATAAATAAGTTTTAAAAATATTTACATGATATGATATATGGATTATATGGAATAATGATTCAAAAAACTTCTAGCTAAATGTTCCATTAAATATTACATCAAAATATATTTTATATATTAGGTTATAAGGAAATATGACATATCTTAACATCCCTACTTAATATTGATTAGGGGAATAACACAATAGATGAAGGAGAAGAGGAGGAATGTGGTACATCAAAATATAATTTATATATTATGTTATAAAGAAATATGAAATATCATAACATCCCTACTTAATATTAATTAGGGGAATAATACAACAGATGAAGGAGAAGAGGATGAATGTGGGTTTACATCACATCTTCTTTTACTATCAAATTTCTTCCACCAAGTATAGATCCAGCTTCACAAACCTTGTCTGTCTCAAATATTTGACAAATTTGTATGTTTTTTTTTTCCTCACTTTTATGAAATTTTAATTCAATGATATCTTCCTACATAACATCTCCAAGGTATTGAATATTTACCTCTAGTTTCACAAATAATTTCTTCATGCATCCTATAAGGCAAGACCAAACTCTTACTAGACATTCATAATCCATACCACTTGGTTTTTACTTTGTTTCTTACTCTATAATCATTACTACTCTAATCATTACTACTCTATAAATCATCATCACAAGAAGATAATAAAGTATCACTTTGCCTCTATAAAAAAGAAACATATATCATATTATAAACTTTCTATCAATATCATCAGTCTAATCTAAAACCATATATAAAAAAAGAGTGAAAAGCTTCCACCATATACATAATAAATTTCAAAATTACTTTTGAATTATATATAAAAAAACATTTCCATTGTTTTCATCATATCTTCTACAATACCACTTATTATTGCAACATATCTCCCTGGTAACTCTGCTACTAATTCTTGAGTTTGTTGAACAAACTCATTTACATTAATCATTTTCGTACAATAGTTGTTGCATGTCCTTCTTTTGTACTCCCCTTTTCCATGATTTTAGATGAATCACTTCATACACACTTTTCTCATCAGTTTCCTCAACAATATGCACTTTATTTTTACAACCAACACAGTCTACAACCACATTCAAAAGGATTGTTTTTTATTCTTGTCTAGTTGTCTACTTTTATGCTTTCATCTCATCTACCACTTCTCATGTCTTAAGATCAAATGATAAGCATTTTATGGTGATTGCATGTTCTCTATAAGTATATCCCTTTTTGTAAGCAACTTCAATCCATCCATACACTACATCATTTTTTTCTCACTATCTTGTAGAAAATCAGTTTTCATGACCACTCTAAAAAATTCTTCAAAATATACTTCTACACATCTCTTCCTCTTCTTTATAATATTCTCTTCATCTTTAAGTTAAGTTATGGTTTGATTTTGAAAATTTGTCTCTCAATTTGATGATCATATTCTTCCAATTCCTAATATTCTCTATGACTCTCCATTTTATAGCCATATTTATCATCTCTCACCACTTATATGCATATTCTCTCAACAAACTACCATAAATTTTGAGTCATTAGGGTTCTTCTCTTCATTTGGTGCTACTACATATCCTTCTCTTTATCTCCATCACTCGTCTAGATCCCATTGGATATAACCCTTCACCACTACTTAGTCATTTTGAAGGAATCCATCATTCTCATTATTTTTTTAGAAGGTTTACAACATCTACTACATATAAACCAAAGTTTTCTTTTCTAGTTCTTCCTCTCACGAAAAGAATTCTTCTTCCTTTCATGGTCCAATTTTCAATGCACACTATGTTTTATACCTCTATGATTTTCCCCATGAATTTTTAATCTTCTTCTTCTTATTCTCCTCTCATAGAATTTCCCCTCTTCTCAAGGTAAGAATTTAGCTAGCACTCATCTTTCATTGGAACTATCTTAATCTCTCAAAATTATTTATTTGTTATAAAACATGATGCAAAGAAAGAGAAAAACTCTACTTAATATTACACATCAAATATACACAACATAATTTCGTGAAAATTGCTATAAACAACTTCAATTCCACTATAAAAAACAATCAACAAAATTTGCAATTCACTTGAAAAAAATATAAATATACTACAATAATAATAAGATGTTAATCAAATAGATTTTCAACTTCTTTATTAAATTAATGTCCAATGCTCTAAAACCCTTTTACATTCATAAAATCTATGCACAAAACTTTAAAACATATTAATACACATTACCTAAACCAAAGCAAAACCAAGTATCACTCCCAAATTTATATTTGTGATCCTTGACTTTTATCTTTATAAATACCATAACTATTCAAATACAAGCACAATGCCTCATATTCCCATAATCATCATAAATTCTCTCTCTATATAATATATAAACTTATCTGGAAAAAAAAAAAGTTAGATATAACCAAACTTGTTAGCATCCAAACCACTGCAGCTATGTAGCAAGTTTGCTCATGTAAGTAAAATTGCAACATAGCTGCAGTGGTTTGGATGCTCCTGCATCAAGCATCTCATCCTTGAATGGATGATCAGTAGATGAGCATCTCGGTTTCACATTCAAAATCTTTTGATGAATATAGTCCACGATAACCAAGAGAACGACACTGATGCAGTTTTCAAAGAGGTTTTGGCGCTGAAGATACCGATCCTTCCAGGCCTTCCGCAAACAGCAGCCATAACTCCCTTTCTAAGGTCACACAACGCCCTAGGTCTGTATATGATACTACTCCTCATGGTGCAACGTTATTTATTTGTGATAGCTTCCGGTATGCTACAAAACCCAATGCAGTGAGTAGCCTTCGTCATGAAGCAGCCGATTGGACAGACCCGGGCTGACCGCCGCTAGGTAAATGTACGTTCTAACGGATGTTCTCGGCCCAGCAACCCTCTTTGGTGCGGTTTGTGCTTATCGCTACCCATTTTGGTGGCCTCGACATCCTCATAAGAAACACATACAATTTCTCCCCATTTTTTCTTGAGTGAAAGCTGACAAAAAACCGCGACACCTTCATCCTTCACTGACACTACTCCTGATTCTTGACAACTAAGCGATTTTAGTCCTTCTGATGAGGTAAAATTGACTTTAGTAAAAGCGCTAGTTGTAGCAGATGAAGACGAATGGGGCTCTCTGCGACACCGCCGCTGAATTGATCAAGCGGACTGATCAAATGTTGGATGGCCTCACTCAGCTTTTCTCTGGGTCACAAATGTCTCTTTTAGCTGCCATCTATCCTGGTCATCGTCCTCCGGTCAACTCACCTTGCACGGATTCAATATTAGATAATTTATATGTACTGTTTGTTACAACGGACACAACTCTAGCATTACCAACGCCCCATTCCACACCAGCTAGTAGAGAGCATCCAATATAGATCATCACCAGCAAGGCCACAAGAAGCAGCCATGGGAAATAATTATATGCTGCATAGCAGAAACACCAGTGTCCTCCTCCAAGTCTACTCCGTCTATTGATAGGTATAACTTGGAAATAATGGAGCAAGCGCCAGTTGTAAGTGTCAATTATAAGCACCAGTTATAAGCTTTAGTTGTGAGAATCAGTTGTAGGCTTGTTAAGAGTCGGTTCATAGTTAAGAGTTTAGTTGTCTTTGGTTTGCATGTAACCCACTGGATAGAGTCTTTTCCTATATAAGGATGTAATCCGTCTTCATTGAATGATATAGACGTGAGCATAGCCTCACCGTGTTGTTTGTTTCGCATATTTTATCTTGGTATTAAAACTGGTTGGAGATCTAACTCTCTGAGGCAAAATAGAGCTGATTGAAAATCCAGCTCTAAAACGAGATCCAAAAACAAAATCTCGAATTTGATTTTGAAAAATTGCCAACACCCCTATAGAGTGTTAGAGAGCGCCAACACTCTCTCTAATCCGAATCCCGAATTCCGAGCGCTCCCTTTGCATGCATCCAAGAGCGCCAGGCACCAGTGCTCCCCCCTCTCCTCTCACATAGGGCTGCAATGCCCACCTTTCCATTGACCCGTAGCGCCAGTGCTTCACCTGCTGAGTTAAAGAAGCGCCGACCTCATAGGATAAATCGTGAAGGCAAAGCGTGTGAGGATGAGCGTGAGTTAAATGATTTGCATGAGTTAATGCAAATGTGCGTGAGAATTTGCATGAGCATTGGAGCGTGAGGCCGATCCTAAAAATTCGCGAGAGAAGAGTAAAGAGTAAATCCGATTCTTGTTATTTACATTTTTTTCAGAAGTGTGAGAAGCGTGGAACTGCAAACTTCAAAGGAAAGAAGATTGGGAGTTATTTACATTAAAAGGTGTGTGATCATTAATGCCACGATTTCTTATATGATGGAGGGTTTAAACTTTTAAATTGATTTATAAATCGTGAATGGAGGATAAAAGATCATAAAGGTGGAGTTATGACTTAAGGATCACACATCCTTTTTAAAGAAATTTATATTATTTTTTATATATAAAGTGGAGTTATGAAAGGATGAAGCATCATAAATAGTGAAGTTGCTATTTAAAAGTGGGTATTTTGATATTAAGGTGCATGCATGTTTTAAGCTCAGAATAGAGGTAGATTTGGATCAGTGAATCCGAAGGCAGAGTGACGGACTACTTAGCACAGGAGAAAACTCGACGGAAAGTGGCATATCCTTGGTGATTCACTTGCGGAGACTAAATTGTAGCGATGGCGAATCCATTAGTAGAGACCTACCTCAACGAAACCAACAAGTTAGATGGCTTGAATTTCATTAACTGGAAATTCAAAATGCAGACGCTCATGGAAGGCTATGGTGTCTGAAACCTGATGCGGCTATAGGTGCGACAACAGCACAAATCCAAGATTGTGAGAAGCGCGAAAACAAGGCAAAGGTATTGTTGCGCATATCTGTTAAAGATAGCATAATTCCACATATTAGAGAAGCTACAACTTCTGTTGCAACATGGACAACACTTAAAGCATTGTATGAAACTAGCGACACAAATCACATTTTGTTTCTAAAAACTAAATTGCTAGGCATTAAGATGGATGGAAATGAATGTGTTAGTTTATTTTTGGGTCGTATTAAAGAGGTGAAAGACAAGTTAGTAAATATAGGGGAAACTGTTTCCAACACTGATTTGGTCTCTATTACCTTAAATGGTATGATAGAATATTATCATATGTTTATAACAGGTCTTACAACAAGGGAGAAACCTCCTACGTTTGAAGAACTGACAGGTATTTTGTTGCAAGAGGAGGAGAGGCGTGGGAATCTGAAGCCTCCGAGTAAACATTTGGCACTGTGGTCAAATAATAGATCTGTGAGAGGAAGATCAGGAGTAAGAGGCAGATGAGGTAGTTCATGGCAGAGAGGCGGTTCATGGCAGAGAGGCAGTTCATCGCAGAGAAGACAACCTCCAAATCAAGGTATGCAATTTCTGATAGGAACGAGTCAAAGAGTTGTTTTTATTGTGATCGACCTGGACATATTGTTAAAGACTGTCATAAGAAGAAAAGTGATGAGGCTAGGAATAAACCTAGAACACATTCAGGTCATTATGCAGAAAAATCTTCAAATCAAGATCTTAGATTATTTATTGCTAGTGCTGATATTGATGAACCCCCGAATTTTGAATCACGGGATCTTAGGCTGTTTGTGTGTAACACTGCTTTATCTGTTGAAATGGATGATTCTGATGACTGGTTTGTGGATTCTGGAGCATCAATACATATGACTTGTAATAAAAATTGGTATGCTAATTTTAAAGAAACGCGGAATGGTGCCAGCATATATCTTGGAGATGACCGTGCTCATTAGATCAAGGGATATGGAGACATTCATGTGACATTACCAAATGGTACTGTTCGTCACATTCGCAATGTGGTGCATGTGCCAGGAATAAAGAAAAATTTGATCTCTGTGTCCACCATTACATATCAGAACTTGAAGGTTGAATTCTTCAAGAATTATTGCATAGTGAAGGATCTGCTGGACCACTTCCAAATGTTGCAATGGGAGTCGGAGCAGGAGGCCTATACAAACTTGATGTTACCAGCAAAGCACATCATGCACTGACTTTTGCCACTATGCCAACAAAGATTCTTTGGAATCAAAGGTATGGACACATCAATCATCCTGATTTATTGTTATTACAAAAAAAGAATATGGTTGAAGGACTTCCCATGTTAAAGAATGAGAAGGTTGTTTGTGATGGATGTGCATGAGGAAATATGCACATAGATGAATTCCCCTCTAATCCTGATAAGAAAAAGAGAGATGTGTTAGATGTTGTGCATACTGATGTTTGTGGGCCTATGCAGACTAGGTCTTTAGGAGGTGCCTTTTACTTTCTGTTATTTATTGATGATTGCACGAGATACACATGGGTTTATTTCCTTAGATGAAAAAGTGATGTTCTCGAGTACTTTAAGGAATTCAGAACCATGGTGGAAAAGCAGACAGGAAAATCCATCAAAATCCTTCGTTCAGATCAAGGGGGAGAGTATAAATCAGGGGACTTCAACAAATATTGCAAAGATAATGGAATAGTACAGCAGTTTACAATACCTCACACTCCACAGCAAAGCGGAGTCGCTGAAAGGAAAAACAGAACTCTGGTAGAGTGTGCACGTCGTATGATGAAAGGTAAGAATCTCTCAAATGCATTTTGGGATGAAGCCATAAATACTGCAGTTTATTTAAAGAATAGAAGTCCAACAAGGTGTCTTGATAATGTTACTCCTTTCGAAGCCTTGAATGGTTCCAAACCTACAGTTCATAATTTGAAAGTATTTGGGTGTAAGGATTTTGCTCATATTCCAAAGGAGGATAGGAGGAAATTGGATGCTAAAGCCAAAGCCATTAAATGTATTTTCATTGGGTACTGTTCTGAATTTAAAGCATACAAACTATTTGATCCTGGTACTCACAAAGTATTTGCAAGTAGAGATGTACTTTTCCATGAGCATAAAGAAGGAAATCATGACGACAACAGTCATGAGGAATGTCAGAGACTTCTTGATGAAGGAGTTAAAGAAGAGCAGCAGCAACAACCCACACATTAGCAACCATCCCCGCAGCGACAGCAACAACAGCAACAAGAAGGAATCAGTGATATGGACAATTCAAGCAGTCACAGTTCACCTAGAGGTGAAGACGGATCTTTACAATGTGGGGAGGAAGATAATCTGTTGAGAAGATCTTCAAGACAGATTCAACTTCCTAAGAGGTATAAAGACTATGCCTTAATGAGTAGCATTTCAAATGTCATAGAACCCATGAGTTTTGATGAAGCTAATGAACATAATGAATGGCGAAATGCAATGGAGGAAGAATATGAATCTATAATGAAAAACAATACTTGGGAGTTGACTGAATTGCCTAAACATAATAAGCCCATTGGATGCAAATGGATATACAAACCCAAGTTTAAATCAGATGGTAGTATAGATAAGTATAAGGCTAGACTGGTGGCAAAGGGGTATTCACAAACAGAAGGTATTGATTATGCTGAAACATTTGCACCAGTAGCTAAATTGAATACTATCAGAATGTTAATTGCTTTAATTACAAAGTACCATTGGAAGTTGCATCAGTTAGATGTTAAATCTGCATTTTTGAATGATGAGTTAAAGGAAGAGATTTACCTTACTCAACCTGAAGGGTTTGTTGAAAAGGGGAAAGAACACTTAGTGTGTAAATTAAATAAAGCATTGTATGGACTAAAACAGGCACCTAGGTCATGGTATGAGAATATAGACTCTTTCTTTCTTCAACAGGGTTTTATCAGGAGAAAAAGTGATCCAAATCTGTATACCAAATTTGATGAACAGGGGAATATAGTATTGATTTCATTATATGTTGATGATTTAATAATTATAGGAAATGTAGAGAAGTTAATTGATGAAATCAAGGAGCAGTTATCAAAGGTATTTGAAATGAAAGATCTTGGTGAGTTACATTACTGCCTAGGTGTTGAAGTTTGGAGAAATGCAGGCCAAACTTTTGTTTGTCAGAGTAAGTATATTAGAGAAATACTTAAGAGATTTAAAATGGATCAGTGTAAGTCTTCTATTATTCCCATGTAGCAGAATGTGAAACTTTCTTGTGATGATGGTTCGAAGGAGGTGAATGGCACTGTGTATAGACAGATGGTGGGTAGTTTGAATTATCTCACCATAACTAGACCTGATATTCCATATTATGTGAGTGTGTTAAGTCAGTTCATGGCGAAACCTCATGAAATCCATTGGAATGCAGCAAAGGCAGTACTCAGGTATCTAAAAGGTACACTTGATTATGGTATTAAATATATTGATGCATATGATGTTGAGTTGACAGGTTATTCAGATTCTGATTGAGCTGGCAATATGGATGATCGAAGATCAACCACTGGATATGTGTTCAACATTGGATCCAGGGTTGTTTCATGGAGCAGTAAAAAGAAGCCTATTGTATCTTTTTCTTCTACTAAAGCAGAATATAAATCCTTGTTTGCAGCAACTTCTGAAGTTGTTTGGTTAAGAAGACTTCTTCAAGATGTTGGAGAAGAACAAAAGTAACCTACGATGATCAGATGTGATAATCAAAGTTCAATCAATATTGCGAAGAATCATATTTTTCATGCAAGGACAAAACATGTTGAAGCTCAGTTTCATTTTGTTCGAGAAAAGTTGCAGTCAAATGAAATAGCTCTTATGTATTGTAATACTAGTGAAAATGCTGCTGATATTTTCATTAAGCCTCTTGGAAAGATTAAGTTTGAACTGTTTAAGGAGATGTTAGGTGTAGAAGTCAATCCATTCTCCATTAAGGGGGAGACATGGAAATAATGGAGTAAGCACTAGTTGTAAGTGTCAGTTGTAAGCACCAGTTATAAGATTTAGTTGTGAGAGTTAGTTGTAGGTGTGTTAAGAGTCAGTTCATAGTTAAGAGTCTAGTTTTCTTTGGTTTTCATGTAACCGACTCGATAGATTCTTTTCCTATATAAGGATGTAATACATCTTCATTGAATGATATAGAAGTGAGCATAGCCTCACCGTGTTGTTTGTTTCACATATTTTATTTGTATATCCATCCAGTTTCTTTAGATATGCTATATGGGCTTCCCTATCTCATTTTACACAATGCATCTCTGGTGTTCCAAATATTTTTGGCTTACTCGGACCACCCAACTCCACCCAACATTTCTCTTCAAAAGGAGCAATCATGGGATACAAAGATTTGGGAGCCACATTTCCTGCTACTTATTTCCATTATGTAGTTGCCATGGACTCCTAACACAGAGCCTCTTCATGCTATTACTGTAACTGCATTTGGTGGCAGGGCATACTTACCACTAGCTCCCATCTTCTTCCCCAAATAGACTAGTCATACCCACCTCTCAGACACCGTATTCAATTAGTATGGTACCATATTCAATAAGGTATTGTCTAGGGTTACATAATATTCTTTGCCCTAACATTGCATTTCTGCATATGCTCTCTTATTGCATGATCAGTCCTGGGTTATGTGTGACAATCGTTATGATTTTGTTGTGGGATAAGGTTAGGGTTACTACTTACTACTCACCCTAACCTTCATGGCTGCATATTCATATCCATCTCTGGGAACACTTTGTTTCCAATTTATTTATGATTTCGATGAAAAGAATTATAATTTATTGAAAACCCATAAAGTTTTAGGAAAGTAAGACAAGATATTTTGTTTGCAATATAATGAATGTCTCCCAAATATAATATAGAAATAATTTCCAACTCTATATAAATGCCTTTGTTAAAAAAAAAATTCCATCTCCAACAATGTCCAAATACCACACTAAAAACACTCCTAGTTAAAGGTGGAGAGTGATAAATGTCCTTCTCAAGGATATAGAAGGTTAGGCTGACCTTATAAGACAAAAGTGTCTTTCTGCAACACTTTGTAGTGCTTTGAGCTGACTGTGACATCATCCCTTGCAACATCCAAACTGCCCTTGGTTCTTGAATTGCTGACTCATATGAGACAACCCATTCTCATGTTGGAGATGGTAAAATCCAAGGTGATGTCATTTCTTTTTCCTTAAAATATTTCCAGCTGTTTGGATTGTTTTGGTCATCATCCAACGGTTCTTGCTAGTTTATTTTACAAATGGCTTTTTCTTTTATACTTTAAGTTTAAAAAAAAATTATGAAGAAGAAGATAATAGAGAAGGAGAAGAAGAAGAATGGAAAATTGAATTACCACTTTATAAAAGGTTTTTGGAGTTTATTTTAGAATAAACTTTTTCTTTTGTATTTTATGTTTAAAAAAAATTATGAAGAAGAAAACAATAAGTTTAAAAAAATTATGAAGAAAAAAACAATAGAGAAGGAGAAGAAGAAAAATAGAAAAATCAAAAAGGAAATAAGAGAAAAGAAACACAAGGAAAACTATATTGAACCTCACAACATAGCACAAAATAACTAAATTCTTTAAAGTTCTTGTTTTGTTGATTTGTATGTGAATGTATCTAAGAATCACTAAGAATTTAGACAAACATGCATCTTCCCATTTTAGTTTTTGAATCGAGAGCTTTACCTAGTAGCTATTTACAACCATAGTGATGGCTATCCATACAAATTCACTTGTGATTTTATAAATCTAAGAATTATTATAAAGTGTTGATTGTGAAGAATTCATATTTTATCTTATTTGTGCTTGTTTCATCTACAATGTATACAATGTTGTGGTAGCCTTAGTAGTCATTGTTGTGGTTTTTATATCAAGCAATTCTTGCTTAGAAACAAATTGGGTAGAATTGTTTTAGGAAGAAATTTCAATTCTTTCTCTGTATTGGATCCTCGTCAAAATATCTTTGTAAACTTTGTAATAAGCATTTAATTGGTTTTTTTGGAAAAGTTGAGAAAATGTCCAATATTCCCATGGAATTTCAAATGAGCCATTGTGATGGTTGGCATTCCAAGGAAACCCATTAAAAACAAAATATGTAATGTAGAAGGGATATAGAGGAAAGATGACGAGGAAATGAAGGGGGAGATAACATAGATGAAAGCTCAAAGACACAATTTGCTTGAATATTAGAGGAGACGAATACTTTGATTCTATCCATGATGTGTGAGTATTGTTGTTGAGTTATGGCCATCTAGAAAAATCTTTCTAACGAGTGAAAAATAAATAAATTTGTGTATAGATCACCCTTTTGTAATAAATTTTTTAGTTAATAAAATCCCCATAAGATCGTGTTTTCCAATTTGGGGTTTCCATGGAAAATGCTCTATGTCTATGGTGCATTTAGAATATCTATAGTTGGTGAATTGGCGTGACGGAGCGTTATGTTCTAGTAATTGTAAGAAAACTACATCACCAATTTTTATTCGATGGAATATCTGAATGGAACCTGTTACCACTTATTTTGACACAGGGTAATCCTAGTGAATTTCTTCACTACTATAGTGATTTTCATCACTGGGAGCCTTGGATATTTGGGTGACTTATTAGAATTCATGGATTATGATGAGCTAGAGGGTTTGATGACATGTTGATGGATCATATGATATGGCTCCTCTTTATTAATTGGCTTCATCCTAATTTTTTAGTATCTCCTAAGGCATCTTCACATATCTTGAGGAAGCTTGAGGTTTCCTACCAATTTTGAGTTATTTTGCATGTTATAGGACTTTTCATGTCATCCCATGTCCTATATTTTGGATCTCTCACGATGTTTTAACATTTTAATACATGTGTCATCTAATTTGTGGGGACATCCACCTTGGAGAATGCATTACATAGCCATTGGGGTTTCTAATTGGCATGTATGAAATTTCTTGGACTTCCCTTGACTTGAGGATATGGTTAGAATAATTTGAGGATAAGGTTACACATTGGAGACCTCACACATGACCATTGAAGGTAATTTTAGGGTGTTTGTCCCTTCCTTTCACATAGATGGTTGAGTGTTATTCACTCTCCACATGTCGAGGCTTTGTATCATTGATCCACTTTCTTGATTTGAATATGACGTCCACTTTGGAAATTACTTTGTGCATTTTATCATGTTCATCGATGTGATGTCTCACCTTGAAGAAATATCTAGGAGATCACAAACCCTAGATCTAGGGTTGGATTGCATATATTGAGGGCAACCTAACTTTTGGAGCAGTTATCTTTTGACAAAGTGCCCAAAATTATTCCAAATCAATGCCATTAGATGAGAATAACTATGTGATTCCCAAAATTTGTTCATAATATAAAATCAAGAAAAAATTCACACAGTTATGGTGCTTTTAATATATGTTATAGAAAAAAATTCATTGCAATTTTGACGACTTGTTTGAGGAACGCCCCACATATTTTGCTTGATATTTTTTCTTAGTTGTGGAGTTCATTGTTGACATGTTCCATGGTCAAGAATGACCTATCTCTTGAGGTGACATGGTGTATGTTTTTATGCAACTTTTGAGGGATGTCCACCACTGGAGAGATACACATGCACCTTGGAGTGGATCCAGGAGGCCTTCATTACCTAATTTGAGGAGTTGGTTGTTGATATATCCACTTGGATATATTTGGAGGTTATATACTGAACCTTTAACTCATATTCTCCCCTCTTTGATGGAAACATCCAACTCTCTTGTGTCTATTTCACTTGGATTATTGTACATGAGGCTTGAACAACCAATTTTTTTATGTATTTTGAATAAATAGTTGGAGGAAAATCACGTTTTATCCCTCCCTATAAAAGATATATTGTTATTTTATTGTTAAGGAAGATGAGAAACACTCTATATAAAGAGGTTTCATTCCTCATTATCACTCATGGTTTTATTTTTGTAGCTTTCACTCCTTGGAGCTTACTTCACATATCTTTCTCAGATCATATGGTATGTTAAGGGTTCTTTCTTTGTGGATGATCGTTGTCAATTTTCAAGCTTCTCTAGCATGGTAATTATTTGGTACATAAGGATTAATGGTGAAATGATAAAGTCTTGTACAAGCCTTCAACATTAATCCATTTGAGGGGTAAGTTTACCACTTGAAAGGAAGATATTCTAGGGTTTTCCCTTCTTTCTTCCATTTTTGGTTTGGTGTTTATTTGGTGCCATGGTTTATTTTTCCTTGTGGATCCATAGGAAAAGTATTAAGTAAATTTTTCAGTCCATAGTTGTTCTAGTTGGTGAAGGTTTTTCAATTAAATTTCCCTTCTTGTAGACCTTGATATCAATTGTTAATCTTAATAATTGGGTGAAAGAATATTATTCCTTTTTCTTCTAATGCCTAATCCCTAATCCTTGAATTAAATAATACAATTCTTAAGAGGATTTCTTATTGACCTCATAGGCCATTTGATTCACATTCACTCCATTTTCCTGACGGGATTTGACACTAATATCTACTTCCTTCCATAACCTATTATAAAACCCTAAAACTCACCCTAAAAATCCCAAAATACTATTTTAATAATACTACTCTCAACATCACCTTGTGCCTTATTCCTTGGTATTAGTAATCCTACTAGGGATACCCCCCTTGAGCTACCCTAAAGCTAAGAACATAGGTTACTGAGGTGGATTCTTTTTTCCCTTGAGTTGTACCTTGTGGATTAGGAATTTATCATTAAGTACAATTTGAGTGGTAACAAAACCCATAGCTCAATCCTCTAATTCTTTGATTGCTAGAATGAAGAGAATGATTGTGTGTTGTGTTGTTAGGTCAACACAAACACTAGTAAAGAAGCACTATTGGTATTTTGTTATTCCATGTTAATAACCATCAATCATTTTGTGTTGTTTGAACCTTATGGATCGATCCCCATAGATCATTTTATCAAAGAGATTGAACATTAGGTTTCTAAGAACCTACAAGAGTTTAATTAATTTGAAAAATTAGTGAAATTTATAATGCACCAACTCTTGTCATTTCTTGCGACATGTACGTTGTATCAATTCTTGGTTTGAACTTTGTATAAATGAACCACTAAATAGTTTTTTCCTTTCATTTTGTATCCATTCCTCTTGTTGAGCATGGCCTTATTCTATCCATTCAAAGCATGGGAATTCCCTACATCTATTGTGTTTTACAATCAAATTTACCCACAATAACTCGATTTCAAACTTGTGACTATGTGTTATCTCATGTTTGTGATGAGCTCAATGATAATAAGAAGAGAATATCATCCTACATTTTGTTCGAATGTATAGTGGTAGAATTGACTGCATTGTAGACAAGGGAGTTGGGACTAAAACCATTTGAAGTTAATTAGATGAAATAGAGATGTGAGATCGGAAGAGCGTCGTGTAGGGAAAGAGTGTAGATCT
>CBVK0100228363.1:0-25189 GCA_900067695.1 Picea abies
TGGGGGCGGGAGAAAGAAAAAGGAGCCCACAGTTCCACTTCCTCCGTGCATCTAACCCCCTTGCGCATTGTGTGACAAAGAGGGTCACCAAACCAACAACTGCCCATCACTACCGGAGTTAGGAAATTTGATTCCCCCCAATCCAACCCCCACACCACCCGTTACTACTACTACCACTCAACCTTCCAGTAGTAAAGGGTTGAGGACCAAATTCGTGTGTGCCATCTGTTCTGAGTATGTCCATTACACCCATCATTGTCCAGCACTGCCTCGTTTCCGGCAGGCATTAGCTATCATAAGTCGCGACTTTCAGAACAACCCATGCCCTGCTACGTCCTCCACAACTACTCTCACCGACATTCGCTATGTCACTACTTCAGTCAATGAACGCATGAGATGCCCTTTCTCTCTTTGTGATTCATTGGCTCATTTTACCTAACAATGTCCTATGATCATAGAATATAGGCAACGTCAGTCGGCCCTGCTGCACCGACCCGTAGAGGCAATAATTGACCTTACTTCACCGCTGGCCGATCTGCACGTCATTTCTCCCGAGCCCGAGGCACTCCCTACGCCTCCATGGTTCTTAGATGACGTATCTGAGGATTTGAGGCACTCCCTACGCCTCCATGGTTCTTAGATGACGTATCTGAGGATTTACCCCGTAACACACCCAACTCTCTTTCTCATTCCTCTACGGAGACTCTCCATCCCACCACCACGGGTACCCCTCAGTACCTCAATATATGGTTTATGTCGAGTGAACCCTCACCCTCTCCTAGCATTACCTCCTCCGTTTCTATAGCAGGGGGAAACCACACTGTCACTGAGATCACTCCTCATGATCCATTATATTCCTGTCATTTCCAATGCGACGAAGAAATATTGGAAGAATTACAACGCCCAGACTCTTCCTGGGATGCACTACATCATCATGCTCTCTTCCTTCCATAGGACACCCTCCTGCCTCCTAGCCATAACCCCATTTACGTGGTTGAAACTAAATATTTTATCCCAGCCGGGCCTATTGACTGGTTCAACAATCCTATTCTTGCACCCGACACTTTTGAAGAAGGTAACCTGGCCAACATTTCCCCCACCATAAAAATCGACATTTCCATTAAACAGGGCACCGTCGAAGAGAGCATCATTGGAGCTGCTTGCACTCCCCGGGAAATTGTTGCATATAAAGCCCTCTTCCAAGAATTCAGGGATATCTTCGCCTGGTCATACACATAAATGTCTGGCCTCGATCCCTCTATCGTCGAACATCGCATCGACACCTGGCCTGACATCACACCAGTTCGCCAGAAACAACGACCGCTACACCCATCCAAGGCCACGGCCATCAAAGCCGAAATTGACAAATTGCGCATGGCCAGATTTATTTACCCCATTGCTTATACCTCATGGGTTTCCAACCCTGTTCCCGTCGACAAAAAACAGGGATCTATTTTCATTTCCACAGACTTTCACGATCTCAATAATGCATGTCCCAAGGACAACTTCCCTACGCCTTTCATCGACTAGATTATCGACGATTGCGCTGGCCATGAGGCTCTCTCCTTTATGGACGGATTCTCTGGCTATAACCAAATTCAAATCCACCCAGCTGATCAGTACAAAACCGCATTCATTACCCCATGGGGTACGTTTGCATATCGTGTCATGCCCTTTGGCCTCAAAAACGCTGGTGCAACTTTTCAACGCGCCATGACTTACATCTTTCATGACCTAGCTGCAATCATCCTCGCCTACTTAGACGACCTCACCGCTCGCTCTAAGAAATGCACCCAACATCTCGATGATTTACGAATCATCTTACAACGGTGTCGTGAATACAACATCCACTTAAAACCTCTCAAGTGTGTGTTCTGCGTCACCGCAGGGTGCCTCCTCGGTTTTATTGTTGCACAAAGCGGTATCACCGTGGACCCCCTCAAAGTCCAAGCCATCACCGAAATTCCATCCCCTCAAAATTTACGACAACTTCAAAGTCTATAGGGAAAAGCCAACTTTCTTCGACGCTTTGTTCCTGATTACGCTATACGCACACATGGTTTCCTTCGCCTACTGCATCACGACATCCCTTTTCATTGGGACAACTATGCCCTACAGTCGTTTGACAATATTAAAGTAGAGCTTTCCAACACACCTTTGATTAGTGCACCTGACTACAACCGCGACTACATCCTCTATGTATCAGCATCAGCTGTATCAGTAGCTGGCATCCTCGTCCAGCTCGGAGATGAAAATTGTGAACACATCATTTACTATGTCAGTAAGAACCTCTCAGGACCACCCCTGAAGTACAAACATGAAGAGAAACTTGCTCTGGCAGTTGTCGTTGCAGTTCAAAAACTACGCCATTACATTCTGCTTCGCACCACCAAGGTCGTCGCAGATTCCAACCCTATGCAATATTTGCTCAACCGTCGCCAAGTTAATGGCAAATTCGCTCACTGTATCGTTATCCTGCAGGAATATGACCTCGAGTTCTCAACACCCAAGAGTAAGAAGGCCCTCGTTCTCGCTGAACTTGTCACAACCCTTCCCTCTGACACACCTAGTGCCCCCGTCAATACTGACTTTCCTGACGAACATCTCTTTTACATCACTTCAGATGATCCTTGGTATGGCGACCTCCTCGTCTACCTACGAACTCAAAAGTTCGGTAACCACCTATCACGAGATGATCGTTGGCGCATTCGCCATTAGGCCCCCCGCTATCTCCTCATCGGTGACATCCTATAACGGCGGGGCGTCGACACCATTCTTTGTCACTGCCTGACTATTGATGAGGCCGACAGGGTCTTAAACAACTGCCACAGCGGTGCCTGTGGGGGCCATCTTTCAGGCATCACCACGGCTCAAAATATTATCCAGGCCGGTTACTTTTGGCCTACCCTGTTTCATGATTGCATTCATGCCGTGAAACGATGTGAGTAATGTCAGCTCTATGCCAACAAATTCCGTGCTCCCCCCGCTCTTCTTCACCCGGTCATCACTGCAGGCCCCTTTTGTAAATGGGGCATTGACTTTATGACTTGTATTCCCCCCTCCAGCAATGGTCATAAATACATTGTTTTCGCTGTTGATTACTTCACCAAATGGGCCGAAGCTATGCCCACTTTCAACAACACCGCTGACACTGCAGCATGTTTTTTCTTCAATCACGTCATATCCAGGTTTGGAGTACCACTCCAACTCGTTTCCGACCACAGGAAACACTTTGAGAATGAGATCTTCGTCGAACTCTCATCTTGGTTAGGCTTCTCTCATGAGTTTGCCTCACCATACTACCCTCAGTCAAACGGATAGGTCGAGGCAGTGAACAAAGTCCTCAAGACCATGTTACAGTGCATGGTCAATAAACATAAAACCAATTGGCATCATACGTTATTTTCCGTGCTATGGGCTTATCGAATGGCAGTGAAGACCGCTACGGGTTTCATGCCATTTCATTTAGTCCATGGGGTCGAGGCAACTCTTCCCATTGAGTGCGAAATTCCCACCCTTCGCACTGCAATTGAGCTTTTACCTGACATTGCTCCCATGGAGCAGCGCTTGCTGAACTTGGAGTCTCTGGATGAAGATCGTCGATCCCCATTACAGAACAACGAGGCAGCTAAAAAATGATCCAAGGCTACCTTTGACCACCATGTCAACTTTCGGTCATTCTACAAAGGCGACCTCGTCTTGGCCTATGATATCGCCCATGATACCTTTGGCCATGGAAAATTTGAATCACTTTGGCATGGCCCTTACATCATCCAACATTGCCTCACCAAAGACACATACATCCTAGCCTCCCCCGAAGGCCTCTCGCTCAAAGAACCCATCAATGGGTTATACCTCAAGAAATTTTATGCTTAAACGTAGTCCAACTACTTTAGGTTATTTTTCTTTTATAGCGTTTTTAATCTTTTTTCTCCCTCATCTAAACTATCCTTTGTGCTGTTGACAGATGCCTCCTCCACCAACTTACCACATTGGTTACACCGACGGCGCTAGTCATTGGACACAAAATCTCGCTTCGGCTGCTTGGGCTCTCTACACCCCTTCACATGAAATGCTACATTCCAGCGGCATCTATTTAGGACCAACAACCAATAACCAAGCCGAATACACTATTGTCATTGGCCTCTTGACTGACGCCCAGCATCATCATATTCGTCACCTTAGCGTTTTCCTCGACTCTCAACTTGTCGTTCTCCAACTCAACAATGTGTACCGTGTACGCGATCCGTGCCTCTTTCGCAAATACCTGCAGGTTATATTATTATCTCGACATTTTGATTCCATTACATTTACACATATTCCAAGAGAATTAAATCAAACAACAGATGACATAGCTAATATGGTGCTAGATTGGCATATATCACATCAAGCTACACATACATAAACATCTCATATATCCTGTCACAACATATAGATAGAATCAACATCATCAACATCAACACAAAAAACACATGTAAACCACATTTGGATCTCAAAAAAGGTGTATACTCATATATATATCAAGGCCTCCCCGGCCATCCGAATGTTTACATACAACAAAAATACATCGGCCCTCCGGCCCGTGCCACATCTCGGTCCAAAAATCGGCTCACCAGCCTATCAAAACAGTATACAAAATACATGATACAATCAGGGTGTCTCTATCGTACCCCCAGTTGCCCCTCCCTCAGGAGGCGGTGGTGGCCCACCCCCACCTGCCCCAGGCGGTGGTGGTGGAGCACCTGCAGGACCCTCCTGCCCCGGCGGCAGGCGTCCACTAGTCATGGCGGCAAGCACAGCTGCTCGTCGCACGATCGACTGCCATGGTGGCAGTAACCCTATGCACTGCTCCAGGAACTCCTCGTCCTGTATACGGATCCACATGCCCTCAGGCACATCTTGAAATACCGTCTCCAGACGACGGCGTATATCATCAAGATCACCTTCGGCTACCGCCGGAGGAGTGTGTGATGGCCTCACACCAGGGTCATCAAATCGACACCTCCTAGCTGGTCTCTCAGGCTTTGCAGGTCGCCCTGCAGCCTCATCCCATCCGTACCTCTCTCCACGTGGAGGTCTCCCTGGCTCTCACTGAACCGACGCTTGATACAACTCCACCTCGCGCCCGCGTGGTGCCAAATCTGCACATACACAAAGCAACAAACAACAGATCGTATCAGTGTTTATACATCATACATATGAATTGGTATATCAAAATCACAACATAAATCAAAACATACAAGTACACAACATACCTCGATGATCAAACACCTCCCCAGGAGGCAACACCATGTCCGGGTCACCCCGGAAGTCCACCCCAGCATAGGGGTACTGCAGTATGACCTGCGGCATCTGCCGCCATATCTATGCCGCCTGCGCAGTAAAATAATGTTTTCCTTCACCACCATCGTGGTGAACCAAAATCGTGGACCACCGCCTCAGTCAAGGCTCTCGCGCCCCAGGTGCCTCCAGAAGAACCCGCGGGTGCAGCATCGACACCCTCTCCAGAAACAAGGCCACCAGGATGGAGCCAAATGAAAACTCCCTAGTGCCTGTGGACCGACAACAGTCCAGCTGCGTGATCATCTGTGCATGCAAGGTAAAACCCTAGGCGAACCGCTCACGGCCCACCACCACCCTCTCCATCAAAAACAACTCACCACCACTGATTCGGTGGGTCGCCAGTGACCCATACACCCGAATAATCATCGCCGCTATGAAACGATGCAACAGGGCATCTATCCCATTGATACTCACTGCAGTCCTAGACATGTAGTGCTCGCCTAAGCAATATCGCTCGGCGACAGTCCGCAGATGAGTGTCCGTCGGCAGCACAGGCTCTGCCAGCAACGGTGTTCCCCGGAAGGGGAGCCCAGTCAAGAAGTATATATCTTCCACCGTAGTGAAGGGGATCTTCTCTCCTCACACGAGGAAGTAGTGCTGCTCTGGGTTCCACATCTAGAGCAGGAACTGGAGTAAATACTCCTGTGCCCGTATCAACGGACACTCAAAGAACTTTAGCAACCCACTGGTTGCTAAAGCCGCTCGAACTGCTGGCCCTGCATTGGCCACAGCATCTCGTAACTGTGACCAGTCTCCCTCATGCCACCGCACATCCATGGTCACTGCTAGCCACCTGCACACAACCCAGAGTCCTATATTAGCTTATGCAATCATCCAATATATCAAAAAGGCTCATTTTTTACCCTGAAACCTTGCCTCAAAAGTGCAGTTTTACCACCCACAGGCGCGCACACATGCGCACATGTTCACTATATAGGCGCGCACGTATGAGCACCTGTTCTTCCCACAGGTGCGCTCATGAGCACGCCTGTTCATAATACAGGTGCGTGCTAGGGCGGGCCTGTCAAACCCACAGGCGTGCTTTGGAGCGCGCCTGTTCACCCCACAGGTGCACACTCATGTGCGCCTGTCTACCCCACAGGCACGTCCCTAGGGCATGCCTTAAATTCCTCCTCACGCGCATGAATGTGCGCTTATTTAGTGTACAGGCGCACATGTATGCGCACCTTCCACTGATTTGCTTGCACATGTGGGTCCACACCCTACCAAAAAACCCTTAAAACCCCTGTACGACCCCCTGTACCTACCCTGCCCACAAATTGGAAACCTATTTCTATGTAGGATGATCAGACCACTAACCTGAAACTCGCACGTCGTCGATCTGATACCTCGTGCTCCCGGAATCACTAAATATCCTCTGGATCTGCTCGGAAACTCACTGTAGCAGCAGGTACAAATGAGGTGGCAATGTGGGCCCTACAGCTATATATAGACCTTTTGCCAAACTTCCACTCACCATTCCGGGAGCCCATAGTGTCCATTTTTCGAACCATCTTTAGCCACAGGATCAACGTCCTGCCACCTACATCATGGCTTTCCCGGGGCCACTTTTCATCCTGAGCCCCCGGGGTGCCTTTTTTTCATATCATGCCCAGGTACGCACGTGCATTGTCACATTTATCTAATACATGTTCATATTTTTTATTATCTTCAGATATTGTTCACTTTGGGTATTTGGTTGTTCTGTGTGCAGGTACTAGATCATCATCTCTTCACATCATTCCTTCAAGTATATACTCAGCACTGGCATGTAGTCTCTCCCGCTGTCTTGCATTTACATTCCCAGTCACACACCCTGATTTTGGCCTTTAGGATACCCATTTCCGGCTCTACAGTACTCACACCTCCATTTGCATTTTTGGTACTGGTACCCGGTAGTTTTCTTACCCACATGAGTTGTCTCCTTCATAGCACCTTTTTGCACTTTTGACACTCATGTTGTTCTTCATTACCCTTTAGGGATGGGATTCCCGGTAGTCTTTCATCATGTTGCGAATCAACCACATACTTCTTCTCCTCATTTTGCTAGCTTCCCATATGGATTCCCAGATCATCGCTTTATGGTTATGTTCTTTTTTACCTGCACCTCCTCAGAATCATGAACCCTCCATTTCATCCACCATCAGTTTGCCCATTTGCGAACCCATCTTCATTTCACCTACCTCATACAGAAACTCACCAAAGGGGCCCCCACCCTTCATCAATTTTCCAAGAAATTTATGCCCTCCCTGGGGCACTCATTGCACACTGGGGCACCCGTTTCTGTATTTGTACATCTTTCCCACACTTATTCATTATTTATTGTACAAACGCATTTATTTTTGGTTCTTTGCTTTTGTCATCACTGTTGGCGAAATGCTTTCCTTTTGGCCACACGCAACCCATGTCACCCTTGGTTGGAGCATTACTTCTCATTTACCCCCGCCAACATCATCTATATCTTCAAAGTACTACCCAGGTCACTTACCTTTATCCTCTGAATTTGTTCACCTTGTCCTGCCTCTGGCACAACTTCTCCCTGATCTTGTCGTCCCCCTGACACTTGATCTTGTCACACGGTTGCGGCCACACCTTATATCATGCACCCTCCAACCAAGGGCAGTCTGGAGTCTTCCCACTTCTTGACTTCGTCCATGTACCTCTGCCACTTCCTCCCCACAGTAGATTCCCTGAATCCCTTTGCTTCTGGGAGTCGCGTCCCCCTTTTTGTTGACATCAGCACAATTTTCCAGAAGGGCGACAGTATCTTGATTCTCATTCAATGAGAGATCTCAGATGGCACAGGGGGAAACACCATTTCTCCCTGATGTTGTTGACCCCCATAACATTCGACGCCAACACTTTTTCATGTTGCGGTGGGTCTTAATTTGCAACTATTGCAGTTATTATTATCAGTTGCCGAAGACCTCTGAACTTGGCAGGGCCATCACTGCCCGCATCATCGTCGCTGCTTGTTACTGCGATCATTGCCTATTATTCAGAGTATGTTCCTTTGCAGAATTGTCTTCTGCCATTATCATTACTGCCCCCGCAGGCGCTGCAGTTGTCTACATCAACATTTCCATCATCTTTTTTCAGAGTTACATTATACGAGCATGGGGCATGCCCGCCTCGTTTGTACACAGTTGTATATTGTTACGCACCTTGTGGAAGGTCGGGTTCTACAGGTTCCTTTCTTCTCCAAAGGATTGTTCTACATGGTCCCACTCTTTCTCTCTCTTACAACACCATTCTCAGTAAAAGAAACATTGATGGATTTCGGCTATACGTATGCTCCTAACCTCATCCATCAGGGGGCATCTGTTATCACTGAAATTTCGTCCGCACATGGCGACAAGAACTCCGCATCGTCAAAACAGGATTGAAGTCATTCATGGCACAGGATTAATTCCACAACATTGCAAAAGGGTCAAAAACTATACCAAGTGACCAAAAATTGAAGGGCGCTTTACAGAATCTGGGTGCGCGCGCATATGCACGGAACAACAACGTACAATGCACACATACACACCCAACACGTGGTTGTTGGGAGAAAAACCCACGCACCTGCTAAACGACGCATTTATTGAAATTGGTCGGCCTCCCAACCACTAATGGATCAGCTCCCAAGTCGATTTGACACCAAATCGGAGCTCAATCCTCATGGTGGGCTGGTCAAAGACCTAATTGAGCCCTAAAGAGCCCCTTTTCACATTCCAAAGAGGTTACATAAACACCCAATGCTAGGCTATAAAAAGCCATGAATAACCACCATTTTTTCAAGGAATTATATGTATTGTTATGCTTCTAAGATTGCTAAGGACTCATTCTTTGGCAATAAACATAATCAGCACAATTTCATAGGGCTTTCCACCTCTCTCTTGAGTGGATAAGCTTGGAGTTCTTTCACCCACATTTTCATCTTTTCATTGTAAGGAGAGCAAGCTTGTGAGGGCCTCAAGAACCTTCCATTGGAGAAAGAAGGGACCCAAGTCCCCTTTCTTCATTGTGCCTTTGGATTTCATCAATAGATTAGCTTATGCATTGGTGATATTGGTCCATTAGTATTTATTTTTCATTTTTTCCATATGCTAATAGTTTTAGTTTGTTTTAATTTAATTCTTGTTTATAACTTTGTTGTTCTCTTTCTAACCTTTTAATTTACAGCTGTCATGCCTAGCAGATCCCAACTGGGCATGTAAGCATCCTTTATTTTCTCATCAAGTGACGAATTGGGTGCAAACACTTCCTTCTAGTGGATGCTAGAGAAAAATAGAGAGTTGGTGCTCTCAACAAGTTGCATCTTTCAAAAACCATAGGTTGTAGCCTCACAATGAGTTGGTGCTCATATGTATGATAATGTAAAGAATGTAAATAATATTTATCATATAAAGAAGAAGAGGTTTTTATCCTGTATGGGTTTCCTTGGGAAATATTTGTCTCTGTGTTTCTCATATATATGTGACTGATGCTGAATGTGCCATTGTTTATTTCCCTGCATTATTGTGATCATCATTGAGTGCATTGTAAATATTTTAAAGGAAGCATAATTGTTTAAGCACGGGACAACTGTCTAACTTAAGCATTCAACATATGATCAGGTAATTTCTTTCCTTGAGAATAATGTTTTTTCCAGGTTTGGTCTTCCATTGGAAATTATTACAGACGATGGTCCCACTTTCATTTATTCTAAGATGACCCAATTTTTAGCTAAGTTGGGGGTTAAACATTTCACCTCATCATCTTATTATCCCCAAGGAAATGGGCAGGCTAAGTCTACCAACAAAACTCTAGTAATAATCTTAAAAAATCTCATCGAAGATAAGCCTTGTCAATGGAACACTCTCCTAACTTGCATCCTTTGGGCAGATTGAACTACCACCAAGGTAAGAACTGGTTGCACCCCTTTTCATCTTGTCTATGGTCAAGACTTCCTCTTTCCTACTGAGATGGAACTTTATTCCTTAAGGTTGATGCTATAGATCAAAGAATTAAATGCTTATGATATTTCACAAAGGATAAACATTGTTGGCACAGGGTCAGACCCAGGGTTCATCTCTAATAGCACACCAACAAGCCCTAACTACTGGCCCTTTCAACAACACCTATGAGGTAGATGCAGTCTCACCCGAACTAACTATAGGGGGTTGAAGGAAACAGGTGTCTACAACCAGAGGAAATACAAAGTGGATCCAATACAAGAACAACACGACATCTAGATATTATTTACCAACTTAGACTTACTTCACACAGTCATATGTTAGATATAACATAATAATGCATCATCAATGTAACATAAGTAAAGAAAACAACATCAATCACACACAACACCAGATATACGTGGTTCACCCTCTCCCTAGGGATATGTCCACAAAACTCTGATTTATAATATATTAGGTGAAAGATTATAGTTCTATCTGGGCTCTTAGCTAGAAGATCTTCTCTCTTTCTCCCTTCTCTCTATCTCCCTTCCCTTCACACCCAGCTGCAGGGTTGATCTTCGCACCCAACTGAAGATCTTACAATACATAATGCTCTCCCTGTCAACAATTCTCTCTCTCTCTCTCTCTCTCTCAGATACACTGATAATAACCAATTCTATTTTTCTCACAATCATGAACCCAATAAAGAACCCCTCTTCTCCCCTCTAGGTTCTTATTTATACATTACAATATCTCACCAACAAACTTAGGCCGAAACCTAGGTTTCAAAACCCTAGTTACCAAAACCCTAGGTCAACTTGACCTGCATTTTCCAGACTTCACCAACTTGTCTTTCCTTTCTTTCTGCAAGGTGCTCCAAAGAATCCAACGCTAGATTTTTTCGCTTGCTGAGTTTTCCATGATCCATGTTTCTTGTTGATCTAACATCTTTGATCTTCTCATCCAACGACTTTATTTCTCTTACTTCGCTCTGTCTTTTCTACTCTTTTGCTCACTTCGACCCAATATCAGTCACTGTGTCTTCTACGCAGTTTTCATTTCATCTTTTCTTCCTTGATCTTTGCTTACTTCCATAACCAAGGGCCAAAAGGCCCCCAACAATCACCTGTGACTTGTCCCGAGGCACTTTAGATATGATCCTTCCATTTTTCTTCGACTTCAGACTACACAGAGAAGCTTGTGATTTCTGCTCTATCCTCCCCCACTGTGTGCAGACTGTATTTTATGTGTCTGGTACCCAGTTTCGACTTCACCTGGTACCTGGACCCTTCTTCTTATGTTTCTACTATGAGTTGCAAGGCAGCTAGTTGTCATAGTACAATTTCAACCGGCTTCCATTCACCAAACCTTCCTTCCATTCTCCATTCAAAGTCTTCAACTACACAACTCCTCCTTCCATGACATAGAAAACCTTATATGGCCCTAGAAAATGTGTTATGAACTTCCCTAGATGCTTCATGAATTTTCTGTCATATACCAATACCAGATCTCCTTGCTTAAACACTTTCTTCTTGATGTGTCTATCATTGTAGGCCTTTCCTCTTTCCTTCTACACCTGCTCATGGAATCCTGCAATAAATTTGTCTTCCTCTAGTTCAACCAACTATGTGAGCCTCTCTTGAACAATTCCAGTATCATCCATATCTGTAAAGGCTACGATTCTCAAACTAGGAACCAAATATTCCATCGATACAACTGCTTCTAGGTCGTATACCAAATTAAAGGGGGTCTGCATTGTCAACTTCTTGCAAGTGGTTCTATAGGCCCATAACACTGCTGGTACTCTCAAATCCTAGTCATCCATGTTCACACTGTAAATATTCACCAGTGCTATCTCCAAGATATTATTGAATGCTTCAACTTTCCCATTCACTTGTGGATGGTAGGGTGTTCTCTTCTGATAATGAACTGCAAATTCCTCAGTCAATGCTTCAATGTTCTTATTAATAAAAATGTGTGCCTTGATCACTCATAAGGATCTTTTGGCATCCAAACCAGTTTATAATGTCATCAAATATGAAGCGCGCATCTATAGTTTCACTACAATCCCTGAATGCTCTTGCTTCAACCCATCTGGTCATGTACTCTGTCGCAGTGATTATGTACCTTTCTCCTGTGTGCTTTTCTGGTGGGTTTATAGGTCCCATGAAGTCAATGGCCCATTTCTCAAATTATTGTAAGGTTAGCTGGGGTGTTAATGGAATCTCATATCTTCTGGAAGGTTTCCCAACTCGTTGGCATACATCACAGGCTTTGTAGTAGTCCTTGGCATCTTTGTGTAAAGTGGGCCACCAGAGGCGAGCTCTAAGAACCTTTTGCGCTATTTCTTTTCCTACGTAGTGCCCTCCTACAATGCCTTCATGAGATTCTACTAAAATCAGTGGTCTTTCTGCTTCCATGACACATATCCTCAGGATCTCATCAGGTCCCATCTTGTATAGTTTTCTAGCTATAAGTGAAAAGTCTGCAGTATGAACAACTAGTTGTTTCTTCTGAGAGACTGTATAATTCGGAGGTGCCATTCCTGCTGACAGGAACTGGACTATTTCAGTGAAGTGATCATCAACCTTTCTAATGTCCAGCAACTGTGCATCCAGTAGTGTATCCTCCAAACTAGTAGGTTCCTCTCCATGTTCCAACCTCGACAAGTGGTCGGGACCTTTGTTCATTATCCCTGGCTTGACCACGATCTCAAAATTATATTCCAAAAATAACAAAAGCCATTTGTATATTATTTCCCCCAACATTGGCTTGTTGACTAGGTATTTCAGTTTGGAGTGGTTAGTAAACATGTTAAAGTGGCATCCCAACAAGTAGTGGCGAAACTTTTGCAGCACATACACCATGGCTAACCCTTCTCTCTCAGTAGTGGTGTAATTGATTTCGACTATAGAAATTTCCTACTGGAAAAGGCTAGCAGGTGGTTAATGTTTCCTGCTCCTGGTTGTGCTAACACTTCTCCTAATGAAATATAGGATGCATCGACATGCACATGAAATTCCTTGCTCCAATCTAGGAAAACCAGAATAGGCACAGTAACCATTTTCTATTTCAGTGTGTCGAAGCTCTGTTGGCATTCTTCTGTCCATTGAAACTGACAATCTTTCTTCAAAAGATTCTCCATGGGTGTTGTGATTTGTGCATAGCCTTTAATGAACTTCCTGTAGTATCCAGTATGTCCCAAGGTAGTGCGAAACTGTCTAACTGACATAGGAGGGGGTAAATCGACTATAATGGAAATCTTAGATGGATCTACCAGCAATCCCTACTTACACACAATATGGCCTAACAACACTCCAAAGGGTGAAAAGAAGATGCACTTATTCAGGTTCAGGGAAATTTGACATTGCCTGCACTTATCCAACATTAGTCTTAAACATTCAATATGATTTTGCAATAAGCTAAAAACAGTCCAATCATCAAAATATGTTTCTAGAAATTTATGTAAAAACTATTTGAATGCTTCGACCACCACCCTAGAAAAGATATTTGGTGTATTCTTCAATACAAATGACATTATTGTATAGTAGTAGGATCCCCATTCTGTGGCAAAGGTGGTCTTATGGCGATCTTCTTTGGAAATCCTGATCTAATGGTATTCTGAAAATCCATCTGTGAAGGAGTAGACCTCCTATCCTCCCACATTGTCTAGCACTTCGTCAGTAAATGGTGTAGGGAATGGGTCATGCAAACATGCATCATTCAGATCCCTGAGATCTACACAGATCTTGATATCTCTAATCTTCCTATCATGCACCACCATAGGGATAATCCATTTTGACTCTTCAATAGGTTCGATCATTCCTTCTTCCAACATTCTATCGATCTCAATCTTGACTTTCTCCTTATACCTAGGGTTCAATCTGTAGGGTCTTTGCTTGACTGGCCTTGCATCTGGTTTCAAGGGGATCTTCATCTCTCCCATGGGCCCTTTAATTCCCTTCATATCAATGAACTTGGTTGGAAACAAGTCCTAGTATTCATGCAGTAGTTCTGTGATCTTGTCAATAGTGGAAACATCCCAATAATCTCCAACATTTGCAATCTTCAGTGTTTGCTTTGTTGCAATGTTGACTTTCTTGATTTTAACTAACTGTCCAATAAAAGGTAGTTCAACTCCTGGTCCTTCTATGTCTCTCTTTCCTTTTGTTTCTGTGATGTTCACATTCCTAGGATCTTTGTCTTCATCCACATTGATGTTGTAACAACCTTGTAATTTCTGAAGAGGCACAGTCCATTCATCCTCTTCTTGCTCAACAGGGAGGCTAGGTGACTCCTCAAAGACTCGATGTTTTACAATTTGTAATGCTTGATCCACTTTAGGGTATTGGATTTCAAATAAGAAGGTAGTTACAAAGTTATGAGTCATACCTTCCCAGTTTTGTTTGAAGATACCAATTGATAGGCATTGTATACAAAGTGTTAATGAATTTATGCACCGACCACTCTTGAGGAAGGCTCGTCCAAGCCTCCTCACAACTTCACACATGGTCCTTCAAACAACTTCAACCTATGTATCTAACTTCACATTTTTCTAGTTGTTCTGAAAAGCGTGTTGCCATCAAAGTGCGACATTGCACCCAATTTGCGATGTTCTTTTTGTGTGTTCCCCACCATCTTTCTATATTTTCTTTTAGGGCCTCATCCAGTGATAAAAAAATTTGTTGTACTGGTACAACTTCTTCAAATTCCAACAAGAAATCTTCTAAATTATTGATACCATCAAAGGTGGGAAATTTACTTACTTCTGTTCCAATCCAGCGAACTTCCCTAGTCAGTCTAGGACATCTCTGTGTAGCTACTTTGTACATTTTTTTCTGCCAGTTATCCAGTGCTTCCTCTGATTCTGATGAACATGCATTGTCACTTCACCAACTTAAGTTCCCATCTGCTGTAGGATTAATGTAATTCTATTGTTTGGCTGTCAATTTGTATATGTTTTCTAGTTCATATGCCCAATCTTCTTCTCTGATGGGCTCGGTATACCTGCGACCTTCATCAGGATCCAAAGGTGCAATGACCCTAAGGCCATATGGTTCAAACATCATTCTTCTTTTCTTTAAATCAACCATAGTGGAATTATTGAAATCCCAATCAATTCCTAACACCGCAGGATAAGGACAACTATCATCAACTATATCAATCACCTCGAAGTCTGCAAACGTCCTTACTCCATCTATGTCCACTGAGACATGATCTAGTCTCCCAAAGGGGATAATGACCTATTGATTAGCCATCCTGAGCCTAATAGGGGAATAAATAAGCTTAATATTTCCCATCAGTGCCCAGGTATTCTTCGTCATGACATTGACTTATGACCCTAAGTTGAGGACCACGTAGTCTATATCATACTCTCTAATTTGGGCATTTAGGTGTAGTTCCTTATTCATCCTTCTCTTTTTATATACTTGGTGTACTTTTCTATTCAACACGGGATCTATCTTTCCTAGCTCATATTGTATGATTAAATTTTGTATCTCTTGTACAACGCTTTCATCTTTTATCAAGTTAATGCAGGTACACAAGAATTCCATGAGCTTGCTTACCTATTTTCTTTCTCCTGGCGGAGCAGACTGATCGAATGCCAAAGGCATTCCACATTCTCTTACTTATGTTAGTGTCTTTGATGAATATCCTTGATCTTTTCCAAATTCTTTTCTTGCCTCCTCAAAGATTTTATTTTCTTTCCTTGCATCAAACACTTGTGTCTTCTCTGCAAATTTTCTAACCCCTGATTCTTCTATAGTCTTTCCCAGGATCACTCTATCTTCTCCTGTAACAATGCCTCCTCTAGTGATTACAATGACTCTGGGATCCTCTCCGTGAGGTTTTGCTAAGCTTAGTTGTACTTTTTTGTTTCCTCCTCGTCTTTCCTAAAGTTTGGCTAATAGCGCAAGACAGTCTTCAATGATATGTTCAAATTAGTTGTAGTAACTGCAAGTGGTACAAGGGTTCTGACAGTCCCTTGCCAAATTTCTTGACTGTGTGTAGTTGTAACAAATGATCTAACCTCAACCTCATCCATTCCTCCTACCCATTCTCTTCCTCTGAATCCACTGCGAGGGTTGAAGTTTCCTCTTCCTGGAGAGTTCTACTACATAGTGTTTCCTTCTTGATATACTTCACCTTGAATTTTGTATATATCTCTTGACCTTTCATGCATGAGGTCATAATCCCTACAGTCCCTATCATCATGCCCCACTGACTTGCAGAATGTGCAATATATATTTTTGGGTGTTTGGACATATTTTTTCAAATAGTAACATTCACCAGGGCGATGTTGATTTCTACATACCTCGCACCAGGGTAGGTTAACCCGCTTCAAGGGGTTCAGAGCTTCATAAACCAAGTACTCATGAGATAGGGGATAATGCTCATTGTCGTGGCCTTATGATTTGAATCTAATGCACCATATATCTTCTCTTTTGTCGTTTCCCTTATCTTTCTTCATATCTTCAACCAGTAGGGACAAGCTAGTTAACTAACTTAGAATTTGACTCATACCTGAGTTGGATTCTCCCATAGGGGATGATTCTAGTTTCATGGAAGTCTCCAATGCCTCAGCCTGTGAAGTGATATTCTTTTGCATCAGAGGGACTCTGATGTGTGGTAAAAGGGTAGCAATGAACCATTCCTTGTTCTACTCATTTGGGATATGAAAACGCAAGCGACTTGTCAAGGTCTTAAACCTATGATCAAACTCCCAAATAGGTTCAGCTACTCTCTTCTTGATTTCTTTCAGTTCTGTAATGCATTTGAATTTGACTTGGGTTTCTTAAATTCTCCACTTAATGCATTCTTGATCTCATTTAGTGGTTTAGGCTGTCCAATTCCTTTAAAAAACTTCATGTACCAGCTCAGTGCATGGTCTCTTAGGGTAGTACTAAACTGAGTTCTCTTAACTGCTTCATCAGTGATTTGTTTAATACTCCATACAACTTCTCATAGGAACCACTGTTGATCATGGTCTTCAGACCCATCTCCCTGAAATATAGGGAGCCTCATCTCATATGCAATAGATCTACCTAGGTTTCCTGACTGAGTATGTGTTGGATTGCTAGTAACAGTGCTCTGAGTGCTCTACTAACTCTGACTACTTTGATTTATTAATGCTACTAAAACAACAGGGGGAGTAATAATACTTACTTCAATAATCTGCGTGGTGCCTGAAGTTTTTGATTCTTCCCGGTGAGGTTATTCAGTCTTCCCTTCCTCTGCCTTAGCGGACTCTAAATGTTCCTCGTTCACTATCTCTTCTTCTTATCCACTGTAAAACCCTTCATCCCGTACTAGTGGTTTGTGGTTCTGTTCAAACAATTTTACCAGAGAGACCTCTCTGAAGATCCTTCCACTGTGTGTATGTCCCACCTCTGTGTCGTTGTCACTATCTGAATTCTTGAACATTAGTTTTTTTTATTAGACCATCTATTGTACCTTCAAGATGTTCTTCTCATGTAATAGCATCTTGATCTTCATCTTTAAGAAGTGTAAAATTTTTCCTCTCAATCCCTTAAAGAAATACCTCTTTATTTGGCTATACGACTCAACATTGTCAACAACAAACTCGGTTATGTACCTTCCAATAGTGATATCGAACCAACGGTATATTTCTCTTGACACGACCTTATCAACTCTTTTGACCTTCTTGATTAGTGTCAACATCCAAACCAAAGGTGGTCTAGATCTGACCTCAAACTGGGTATATGCTAATCTGGCTAACCACTCATATAGCTCCTGATGAATTCCCCCAAATAAAATCTCATGCATATCAGTAAAGATATACATTCCCAACCAATCCTCTATACTAATCTTAGGGTTCTTTTTCTAGACTTCTATGAAGTCCTTTTCTTGTTCTTATATCCACTTCAGAATCTCTATCTTCAATGGAAACCACCTTGACATTCCCTCAAGAAGATCTCGGTCCAGACAATAGAACCATTTGTTGGCACAAGGGAAGACCTAGGGTTCAAATCTAATAGCACACCGACAATCTCTAACTACTGGCCCTTTCAAAAAAACCTACGAAGCAGATTCAATCTCACCTGAAGTAGATATAGGGGGTTGTAGGACACAAGTGTCTACAACTAGAGGAAATGCAAAATGGATCCAATACAAGAACAACATAGCATCTAGATTTCATTTACCAACTTAGACTTACTTCGCACAGTCATATGTCAGATCTAACATACTAATGCATGATCAAAGTAACAGAAGTAAAGAACACAACATCAATCACACACAACACCAGATATACGTGTTTCACCCTCACCCTAGGGCTACATCCACAGAACTGTTCTTTACAATATATTAGATGAAATCTTACAGTTCTATCTATGCTCTTAGCTAGTAGATCTTCTCTCTATCTCCCTTCCATGTGCACCTAGCTGTAGGGTTGATCTTTGCACCCAACTGAAGATATTACAACATAGAATGCTCTCCCTCTCATCAATTCTCTCTCTCTCTCTCTCTCTCTCTCTCAGATACACTGATAATAACCAATGCCTTTTCTCTCACAATTGCAAACCCAATAAAGAAGCCCTCTTCTCCCCTCTAGGTTCTTATTTTTACATTACAATATCTCACCGATAACCTTAGACTGAAACCTAGGTGTCAAAACACTAGATACCAAAACCGTAAGCATCTAAAACCCTAGTTCAACTTGACCCGCATTTTCCATACTTCACCAGCCTGTCTTTCCTTTCTTCCTGTGAGGTGCTCCAAAGAATCCAATGGTGGATTTTTCCTCTTGCTAAGTTGTCCACGATCCATCTTTCTTGCTGATCTGAAATCCTCGATCTTCTCGTCCAACGACTTTCTTTCTCTTACTTCGCTCTGTCTTTTCTACTCTTTTTCTCACTTCGACCCAATATCAGTCATTGTGTCTTTCGCGTAGTTCACATTTTGTCTTTTCTTCCTTGATCTTCACTTACTTCCATAACCAAGGGCCAACAAACACACTCCTAGCTTTGGAAGAGGAAAGGATTTTTTCTTTGGATAATATTAAAAGGAGACAACAAACTTTTAAGAAGTATTTCAACAAGAGTGTCAAGTATGGCAAATTTAAGGTCAATGAAAAAGTATTGCTATGGGATTCAGCTCACGTTGATAGGGGAAGACATTCAAAATTTTAAAAATTATGGTTGGGTCCTTTCAAAATTTCTTTTGTCCTGGATACTAACTCTTACATTCTAAAGGATTTATAGGAGCTATTGTTTTCCTATAGCACTAACAATTCTCACCTGAAACATTACGTGGGACCAACGTGAAAAGTTCTAACGTTGTTTGGTTTTTCTGTATACTAGTAGTCTACCTCTACTTTCAGTTTTTCACTATTTTCTTTTTTGATTTACAATAGTTTGACTTCAACTTTATGTTTTTAAAGTTTTCTTGTTGCTTTTTCATTTCTGTCATTTTATTGCTGCTGTTTTAATTTTTGCAATTTTATTCTGTCATGATTTTGTTGCTTACCATCTTTTAGTTGATTTGGTAAAAATTAAGATGTTGGATCAATTCTTCCATAGTGACACTCCTGCAAGGCATTGTTAGTCAATAACAATCAAGCTTACACAATTATTATGATGTTTCCCCTGAAAACACCCTTGAATTTGTTATTTTCTTCCACTGTTGTCTAAAACATTTTGGGTTATCTCTCTCTTCTGCTTTCCTTTTCTTCATTCATTTGAGAATTAAGAGATAAAGTCCACAAATTTTCTCCTTGAATTTAAGATCTGATCTCGGTTGAACGATTATGCATACAATGGTAAAACCCCTCATACTTAACACTTTTCATGAGTTATTCCTAAATTCTTGGTCACTTTTCCATTAAATTCGCTCAGTTCCCCCTGTTGCATAATCTTCCTGGTTATATCTTCTTAACCTGTGAAACTATGAGTTCTGAGTTCAAATATGTTGACAACAAATTTCCCTCTAAAGTCACCAATTTCTTGACGATTAAAATCGCAACGAGGTTTTTTCCCACAAAGTATTTCTAAAGCCTATTATTATAAGCTAACAAGATATATAATACTAGTAGGTGGGACCCCCTTGTAGATTGGGAGATCAGATCTGGTTATTTTTTTTTATGTTATGTTGTTGTTCGACACTAATTACAAGGTTCTACATGATTGATAAAATCTTGGTTTTATTGGCGATGGATAAGGCCTATTATGTGTTGGTTCTAATTGCGACATATAGAAGATGTATAAGGCATGTTATGTGTTTTTTTTGTTTCTCTATGCTCTAATTTCATGTTACGATGGCCTATGCTATCCATTGTTACCCTTGCTATCTATTCTTGGATTCATTACTGTGACACTTGTGCAAGAAACATGTTAGTAACAACAGATAAGAGAAATTGAAAAGGAATAAGAACAACTGAAAGGAATAGAAGCAATTGGAAAGAGATAAAGCAATATGAACAAAATCCACAAGAGATGAACTATGCTACTATGTTATACGATGTTGCACCATGCATTTGGAGTTAAGGGGAATGGTGTTAATACAAACTAACGATGTAAATGGCTATGCGATATATTGAGTCATGTGAAGGCACGTTTGATATGCATTAAGGTATGTTTAGCAATGGTTAATATGGTGGCACATTTTGGATGTTGGTTTCGATGCATTGTTTAATTGAATGAATTAATGAAATGGTTGGTTGGCATGTACTAAGTGATTGAATGAGTAAGGGATGGAAGTGACATGCATTTAATGCATGTCACTCCATAACCCTCCCATCGGTTGTCACCCTAGCTTGGCTATTGTTCAATTGTGTTATGTTGTGGTTAATCTCTGATTTTTCGGAAAAGGGAGAACCGCTCAACCAAGCTCACGTTTTAAGGATTTTGGTTACAGGTATGTCTTTTTCGCCATCCATGAACCCACTCTGGTTATGAAATAGATATTGGCTTGGTGATGTATGGGTTTTTGATTTCTTGAGACTGACAACTGTGTAAACTTGTGATATTTCTCCGAAATGGATGTTTTGTGTGGTTTTCATTGTAATGATGGTTGAAGTCACAGGTTCATTGATTTTTCTGAGTATTAGTAGCCATGAAGGCTCTCTGTCATCCTTATTGGTTTTGGGTGGAGGGTTTCATTCAGTCCCAATTTGTTGGTTGTCCCCTCACCATACCCGATCATTTTGTTTTTATGGGGTTGATGGGTTTGAACCACCTTGTGTCACTGCATATTGTTTCGCCTAGGTATGGGTTCATTCATGCTACTGATGGTTGCACATTGGGTTATATTTATTTTTATCGGCTCTATTTTATCTCATCATGGTTAATTGCTTGATTTTGAAATCCACAAGGGTTATACCCTATGTGTTCTCGGTGTTATTACAAGACCAAAATGAAGCCTTGCTCCTTTGTTCACCATCTCTCCTATCTCACCCTGTCTGCGAGATTATTGGTGGTATACCCTGTGTGTTCACCGTATGGTCTCAGAGGTTCTTATCCAATGTTGGGGGTCGATTCTAGTTCCCATGTGTTGGTCCATAGAGCAAACCCTTGATTACTCAAAGCCTGACTTTTGATAAATGAATCTCGTTATATCATGTCGCGTACATTGTTGATTGTTATGATTTGGTGGTGTATCGTCGACAATGTTTGATTGTTGGCTTGTCTCTGTTGATTATGTTGACAATGGTTTTGGTTAATTGGTTGATTGGAGAAATGGGATTGAATATACAGTCATTTCCTCTAATATTGTAATTATTGAATTGTTAACCCAACATTGGTTTATAATTGATTAAGTCGCAGGGATGCTTCATGTGTGATGTGTTTGTATGTGTGGGCTTCCTACAACATGTCGGGTTGCGCTGCTAGTGCCGTGACTGTGTGCTTAAAAATTCCAAATGAGAGTATTGTAATCATGATAGTTGTGGCATGGCTATCCATTGTATATTCTTTGGATATTACTTGATTGCACCATCAGAAATGGTCATGGGTTTTTAAACAATATCATTTGGTTGCAATTTAATCGATTTGACAAATGGGGTTAGGCATATTTTCATTGTCTCCCTTTATTAGATTGTAGATCAGCGTCGTTGAAGGTTATATTCAGATTAATTGAACATGTGTAGTCACAAAAAGGTTATATTCATATTTTTTGAATGGTCTGTGTATCCTACAAGATCGTATAAGTTGAAAGGGTGATTATTGTGCATTTAAAGGGCAAGTTAGGATATATTGAGGATTGTGTTTTGACTGTCCATTGTGTGTGGTTGATGGATATCATGCACTTGGACAGAGATTCTATGACAATATGGTCTCATTACAACTTAATTATTAAATGAACTTGAGGAATGGAATCATGTGTGATTTTAGTGTCTGTGTTTGAATTGAAGAAATGATTCATGGATAGTGGTTGATGTTTTGATGGAACATATTGGAACAAGTGATTGTGTGTTCATTTAGAAATTGTTTTAAATATGAACTTGGATAATTGGGAAGAAACAAAACTGTTACAAGTTGTTGTGGAAGGCATATTGTCTTGTTTTGTTGACATTGTGTAAATGATTTAATTGTGAACAATGAGCAAGTAATACACAAAATTGATTGAGTTATACATAGTGGTTGTTAAATTGAGCATAGTGATTATTTGGTTGGTATTGGACCTTTTGCGTTTGATGTAGAATGGTTATGGATTACTTAATTAATTTTATGAACAGTATTTGTTCTCCTCCCTACCATTTTCTCACTTTTCGCTAATTACAATCCCCTCACCTTCCCATATTCATTTTTCATTCCCTTGCCTAAAATTTAATTAAAGTTAAGAGGAATTTTGTATGGTAATAGTTTGAAGTAACCATGATTCTTTTCCCCCTCATTTTAACATTTTTCGCTCAATACAAGCCCCTTTCATATCCTAGAACCTTTTTTCACCCCCCTGCTCATTGACAATGGTTAAACAATTTGTATGGATTGGATTGCATGAGTCTAATATGTTGCTGAGCCAAAACTTTATTTCATGTTTTGAAAGAGTTGTCATGTATGGTTGTTAAAGGAACTATTTTCTAATCAATTATGCATATATGAATGAGCTCTTCAAACAAAAGGCTCAAAATCGAGGCCCACCATGCCCCTGTCAAAGGGAAAGCTACTTCTTCCCCTTCCTCACCTTCAATTGATTCTGATAAATTTGTGTCCTCCCGCATGCATTGGAGAGATTATTGATCTCATATGATCAATGAGATGAGAACTAAAGGATCCAACCAGCCTAAGGAAAATTTAGAAGGATTAAAAGGTGATAGCAACATCAAGGGAAAGATTGCCTCACAGACTGGAAAATATGGATTTTAAGCTTTATTTATTTATTTATTGTTGAGAACAATTGACTTCAGATTTTCAGACATCATGCTTTTGGATATATTGATAATATATTTAGGAAATTATTGCAAATATCATTCAAATAAATTGTCAAATATGAATGTGATGATGGGAGTCATAATGAGGGATGTTGTTAAATTAACTAGATATGTTATGATTGTTAAAATCTAAAGGGAGTCACAAGGGGTCCCACCTACTAGTTATTATTTATTTAAAACCCTTATTATGATTTATTACTTTCCCCCTTAACTAAAAATTGGTTGATTTATTAGTTAACTTAACTAAGGAAGTATTTCAACTACTTCAACTAATTCTAATTTTCTTAAATACAAAGGCAAGGGAGGAACAAGAGGAGGGATAGAAGGAGAAGCATACTAATGTTTTCTCTTTGAGTTTATGTTGAGATAGCTCAATTTTCATCAATTCCTTAATTTATCACAAGACTAATTCTTTTTTATGATAACAGGGTATTATTGTAGACAACAAGATTCAGGGCTGGATTACATCATTCATACACTTGTTTTTCATAGGTTTTGATCTATATTTTATAGTTTGTGTAGACTTGTCTATTTGTGAATTAGTTTTCATGACTGACAAAGGCTACTATGTAGAGTCAAGTGGGCAGCTATCTGTGGCAAGCTGATCCAACTTTTAGAGTTCATTTTTTTTTTTTTTGTCAGAGGTCCTTTTGTATGCTCCATCAGGGATGTCTAAGTTTGAATTTGGTCCAAAAATTCTTCAAGAAATTTTGTAAAGACAATGACTCTTTGATGAATTGGAATGAAATAAAGGATTTCTTTATGTCTCATATGTCTTGATTATCATCTAATGAAATAAAGGATTTCTTTATGTCTCATATGTCTTGATTATCATCTTGGTGTCTTTACTTTTGTATCTACATTTATTTCAACAACTGTTATATTCAAAAAATCATATAAATAATGAATTTTCCAGCAAGCTTTTATTTATAAAAAGACTAGCCTATTCACCTGTAATCAATACTTGTGAGTTAGGATATTATTTTTGATGGCTATAAACATAGGGTGTCATTCCAGCCTATTCTTTGTTATTCAAGTAGAATCTGAAAATGCTTGAGTAAGATCATTTCATATATTTTCCTCAACAATTACATGGACCTACCTTGGCCACGAGATTGAAGGGCATGAAGGACGATCAGTCTATAGTAATGTGGTGCAATGATGTCACCCAAAGTGACGTGGACCCAAGTCTGATGTGCCACGTTTCACTCTAATTTGTGCCTATCACATACCCATTGGAAAATTATATGTGTCACCCTTGGTCCCTTACACGTGTCAGCCTTTGGTACAAGTCCATCCTAGCCATTGGCACCAGGAAACATGTGGCGCCAGATGATGCACTTCGAAGGTTTAGTACTCCAGAGGTTTGTGATCATGAGTACCTTGGAACTCCTGAAGCGTGGAGTTCCGGAGTAAATCAGAGTCTTTGATGCTCTGAGGATGCGTGGCATCAGATGGAGCACTTCGTAGGTTTATCACTCCAGAGGGTGAGATCGGAAGAGCGTCGTGTAGGGAAAGAGGGTAGATCTCGGTG